>JANHFX010008919.1:9084-25728 GCA_027560015.1 Chloroceryle amazona
GGAGCAGAACCTCCCTCTATCTGCTGGACAGGCTTTTCTTAATGCACCCCAGGATACCATTGGCCTTCCTGGCCACAAGAGCACATTGTAGTTCCATGGAGAACTTCTTGTCTACCAGGACACCTAAGTCCTTCTTCACAGGGCTGCTCTCCAGCAGATCACCTCCCAACCTGTACTGGTGTACTTTATTATTCTTTACGAGATGCAAGACTGCACTTATCCTTGTTAAACCTCATTAGGTTCTGCTCTGCCCAGCTCTCCCGTCTGTCCAAGTCTCGCTGGATGGCCTCACAGCCTTCAGGTGTATCAGCCAAATCTCCCAGTTTTGTGTCATCAGCAGGCTTGCTGAGAAGACACTCTGTCCTGTCATCAATGTCATTGATAATGATGTTGAACAGGACTGGACTCAGCACCAATCCCTGGGGGACTCCGCTAGTTACAGCTCTCCAGCTGGACTTGGCACCATCGATGACCACTCTTTGGACTCTATTGTCCAACCAGTTAGTAATCCATTTTACTGTCTGCTCTTCTATCCCACACTTCCTGAGTTTCTCCACAAGGATGTTACAGGAGACTGTGTCAAAAGCCTTGCTAAGGTCAAGATAGACTACATCCACTGGTCTCCCTGCATCTATCCATCCAGTTACAATATCAGAGAAGGCTATTAGATTAGTCAAGCATGACTTCCCCTTGGTAAATCCATGCTGAATACTGATAACCTTCTTCTCTTCCTTGTACCTAGAGATGACCTGCAGAATGAGCCTCTCCATTGTTTTTCCAGGGATGGAGGTGAGGCTGTCTGGCCTATAGTTTTCTGGAATCTCCTTCCCACCATTTTTGAAGACTGGAGCTCTCCCACCACGTCTCAGTAATTGCAATTATATCATAGTTATGCATCTTAACATATATATCTCTAACTCCTCCTGCTTATTCCCCATGCTCCATGCATTGGCATATAAGCATTTCAGAGAGGGAGTAAAGTTTTTAGTTTTCAGTCTTTTCATCCAACCATTTTTGGCCACCTCCGTGGCCACCATCCTACCAGTGAGCCCTGTGTGTCCATAGTCACACATACCATCACTACTCACCTCAAGTGGGATGGCAGACTGAAGGCCATCCCCAGGCTCATCTCTAGTAAGTCTGGTTTTATCCCCTTCCCCCTTCGATAAAAACAGATAAGGACCTTATCAGTTATTAATAGTTTCCTTAAATATACTTTTGGGGAGTTTCTATATTTATCTGGAATTGATTTTTTTTTCCGAGTCTTAACTTCTTCAGAGTATGATTCAGGCTTTTAAAAAAGCAGCTATCTCTGTATCATTTATCAGCTCTCCATTTTGTCCAGTCTTTCCTCTGCCCTCCCAAATCGCCTATTGTAATAAAAATGTGACCTAGACTATAATGTTGGTAGCTCCATTACCATTTCTGTTTTTTGAATCTTAAAAAGACAGAAGCTTCACTGCATGTTGAATTATATGCCATTAGAGGTCCTTTTCAAGAGCTTGAATTTTAGCACTCCTTATTTAAACAAAACCACCTTTAGAGTTAATAAATATTTTGCTTGGACTATGATTATGGGATTGAATTCTAAATGCTCTGCCACAAAGTTTCTTGCCAAAATACTGATCATAGTAAATAATCCTTTTGCAATTGATAATTTATTCCATATTCATATACTAATTTTCATCATATGGAATTGTGTCTGAGCTCCAGAATGAGAAAAAAAAACAATAAAAATATGCAACAATTTGCAATAGTTTACAATGATTATTAGATTATATATTTGAAAAACAATGAATTTATGTTTTTAAATGGCTTTGATGCAACAAAGATGCTATCTTTTGTGGATATTCTGGAGCAGAATAGAAGATAACACCCATAGTCTGTCAAGCTTTAAGTATTGTATATTTGGAGTACACAACATTATATTGACAAAATATATATAATTGTTCCCATATCCGTAAAGCAAGATGGGAAGATTTTACAGTCATTTACTTTATAAGCTGCAAGAAAATTGAGCTTTATGAATAAGAATGTCTGACCCTTGTTCCTGGCCCTGTAGAAATCACTCACCAGTAACATGTCCATATATTGGCCTGGTTGCCTGATGCCTGATTATCCTCTATTATCTCACTCCTATTCCTCAAATTTAACTATAAAGACTTTACTCCAACTTCCCGTTTCATCTCCCACGCAGGCTAAAATGAAGCACAAGAGGTTCTGAATCTCAGATACATTTGGTCTAACTTGAGATGCTTAGATTTCAGCATTGTAAGAGATTTTTTTTTCAGCCTTATTTGCAGTGCTAGCTAAAGAATACAACTGTAGTTTAACACTGTATTACATTCAAAACATTGTGCAGACTATCTCCCTTATAGATGAGGCTATTTCCATTCTTTGGTAGACTCTGATAAGACCTTGAATGAGTTCAAATCAATGCATCTGGGCCCATTTGCTAATGCTATTTATCTTCTGAAAAACTGGGACTTCAAGGCCAATAGTTGATGTCTCTCATTGGCTCTAGAAGACTATTTATTCTTTGGTTTGATGGATTCAGTTGTGTTATTTTTTTTCAAAATACCACCAGCTCTGACTAAGGCAGGCTGCTTGTTATTTGGTGAGGGAAAGGCATGATAACTCTTTCTTGTTATGTTAATGGTTCTGCTGATGTTATATTTCAAAAAAAATAAAATGTTAAAACTTAGCATCAGCACATCCGTCTCTTGCTTTTTCTTTTTTTCTTCTTAACCCAGAAAAGTGTACATGCAATGACTCTTTCCCCTTTGAGTTTTAGCTGACACAGTCTAATCACACATGTCAAGACATGGTATCTGTCATTTCTGCAATATAACTTCAGATATCACTTCTCAGAAAAAAGTCTGGAGTAAAAGCTGTTGTTGGTTTTGCAGCTGCAGACAGTGTTTGTGAAGGTTAATATTTAATACCACCTGCACTGTTAAAGTATTTGCAGAACGATTAGAAATAAGGTATTATGGTAAGTAATACACTTTATCTATTCATATCAGCTCTGCATTTTGAATTATTATTCAAATTACAAGAAGTTTATTGTCACTATTATGAAGGTTTTGTTTGTCTGCATCTGGACAGCTGTCAAAGATCTGAGATGTGTAAGAAAGAAAAAATTACATTATGGTTATTATTTGGTCAAGTATCTTTTCATCCCTAAATATTTGTAAGAAAAATAGAAAAACTTCTAAAATACACTGTAAGGAGCGGTATATATCGGCTGGGTTTTGGTACAATAGTGATATGTTCTAGGAGCTAAGATGACAGTCTACAGAATAGGGGAAGATGATAGCTACTTTCAAAGCAGTAATATCTTATTTGTTTGTTACTGACTGTTTCATAGTATTAAAGTCGGTACAAAGAGAATAACTTGAAGAGTCTACACTAATTTTTGAAAGGAAATTTATTCTAAACATATCTTTCTCATTGTTATCTGACTGATGAACATGGTAGGTACACTAAATATGTAGTATATTAGTAGCAAAAAATAAATATACTGGAAGAAAAATAAATAGTAAAAACCCCTTAGTAGTGTATGATGGATAGGCTTAGAGGGTGGAAGGGTCAATTTAATATTGATAAATATATAAGCATTCAGCATTCTCTAACTGTCCAGACCTCTGATATCTTAAAAATATATATATATAATTCATAAAGTTTCATAGGAAACATGAGCTAACATGTCAAGAAGTCAGGCACAGCACTTTTTTAACCACCCAAGAACACAGCTCAGTCTCCCTCTACTCAACTGTCATAAATTATACAGGGCAAGATCAAGGGGTGCTAACAAACAAATCCCAAAGCATGCAGGTTATCCTGGTTAACTATTGATGCATACATTGTCCAAAATACGCATGAAATCTTCTTGAACAGTTTTCATTAAGCACATCCAGGATGGAGGCATACAGCCACATACGATTAGAAATCCTACTCACCTTATATCCTACTATAATTTCTGATTATAGCTACCAAAAATACAGTCCCAGGAATGTGAGGCAAATGCAATTTTCTGCTGAAATTAGCTTGGTAGATGAGATTCCAGCTATTAAATGTTACACATATATCACCAGTGTAATTTCATAGTGTGGAAATAAGTTTTATTTGTTCTCATGGTGAAGAAAAGAAAAATAAAACAGTATTTAGCCCATCTTCATGACTGCTACCATACAGAGCTAAAAATGTACACTGTGGCAGAGATAAGAGCTTTTCTTTCTGTATTCCAAAAAATCTTACTGGTGGGAAGACATCTGAAAATCTGTGTTGCCAGCATATTCTTTTTTTCTGACAAACAGAGCTGTATTGGTACATTTCTTGTAAACAACAGATGACAATAATAATGAGCAGTAAAATATTAATTCAACTGTGCTTCATGGTGTCAGGCACTGAGTGTCCAACAGCAGCAAAACTGAGCTGATACTCAAGGGAATATGAGAGAAGGGAGAGAATGGCAGCAAGACTAGAAGGAACTTACTGATTCAGACAGATTCCTAGCTCTGGAGCAAGGCGAACAGAGCAGTGATAGTATCATGGGTCAGCCACGTTCTGTTGATTGCCAGGCAAGTCCACAGAGATGAGACAGATCCAAGCTCAAGTCAGGAAGTCAAGTCAATGGGTCAGGATGAACACCACTGAGGTATATGGCCAAGCACAGGGATGACTCCAGCATAGCACAGATAGGGGCCAAGGTGAGGGCCTGAGCTTAAGTGAAGTTTTTGGGTGAAGGAGGGGCTGACAAAGCTCAGCTCTGTTAACATCAGTCTGAGAACATGCATGGTTGCATCATACCAGAGCTGGCCTTCAGCACGGGCAATCGAGTCCCTTGGAGGGTTTTGAAACCCTGGACTCCTACTGCACTGAAAAAGGTGTTAATATAAGAGTTCCATGGGATGTGTGACTGCTTCTTTCAGTAGCAGGTACGTTTGTGCAAGGTCTCTTGTATCTTACCTGATTTAGCATGTTTTACATCCAGACTTCATAATCTTTTTTTTAATCCTTCACATAATTTTGTTTGGAGCAACCTGTATGGTTTCATTCCCCTAAGTGTATCTTGAATGGCTCAAAAATGAGTGTTTATGGGACTGCTACATTATTCATTGAGAAAAATTGTATGTACTTTGCACTTTGCTTTTATAATAAGAATTGTGCAAAATAAAGAGTCTACTACTGCCTTCCAGCCTTCGGGCTTGAAAACTCTAAAATACCAGGAAGAGTGAACACCACTCTTTTCTTCACTTTGATTTGTACAGATACAGGAGGAAAAATATCAGCCATTAACTACATTATTTTAAAGTAATGTGAAATATACAGCAAAATCTCTATAACCATTTAGCATTATTCAAACCTGGAACTTCCTCCCCCCCACCCCCGACTTCATTCAACCTAGTGTGGAATTTTGTTTTTATTTTTTGTTCTGAATCATGATCACATACTTCCACAGCTGCAATATATATAGATATAGATATATCAATCCTTGGATATATCCATTATAGACAATATCCTGAATCTTCACAAACTCTGTCAAACTAAAATGAAAGTAAAATATTCATAGTTCATGCAGAATTCACTCCATCTTCTCCTAAAAATGATAATGATCATAGATAATGCCCCTTTATGCACAAAATATCTAAAGTAATGAACAGCAATGTAGTGAAATACAAATTCTGGAAAAAAAGATAAGGGTATAAGCATCTAATGCCTTTACAAAGTGAATGGTAATATGTTAGCTTGGGCACATTTACACAATAATCTTCCTTGAATTTTAGATTATATACTTGATTGTATTCATAAGGTGTTTCAGCTGTAGGGAAAATAGATATGTCAAACTTTAAGTCTGAAAGCCACAATTTCACACTTAAAGGTATCTTAATAATGGTAGATTGCTAAAAAAAGTATTCCTGGAACTACCTGTCCTTATCATGTTAGTGAAGGAAGGAATTTTCAGTGAAAATTTCAGTGTGTGCTCTCTACATGTTCATAGAGTTTGGTTCTCTAGGTCTGCTTATTAGTGTTTATCAGTCACTAGCTTCTTTATTCACAAATAAAAAGTAGAAGCCATGGCTGGTTCAAGGAGATTATTTCTAAAGAGTTGCACTGGCTACTATAACTCTTCTAGGAGAGAGAATAAAAAATATAATAATAATTAAAAAAAAAGAAATCAGCAAAATAACTGTGCATACGGTCTGCATGACTGTGACTGAGAAGGATCTATAAGACTAAAGATGAGGATGATTATGTTCCCTGTAACCTTCAGACTGCAGCCTATCTTCTGTGTGGAGTTAAGTGAAGAAGAGCTAACAGGCACTATGTAAGTCATCGTTTACCATTTAGATGAAAGAGAACTTAACACAGGGATCCTGAAGGAAATGAAACCCACCTTCACTTTTTTTCATAGGCTTTGACAGGTCTACTCAATAGTATTTTTGTTATCTCTAACCCCTCTCCTTCAAAATATGCTATGAAGTACTCTACAAAACTGACTGCATATCTTTCTCTCTTTGATGATAATGAGTTACCTAAGTAAGTCATAGATATCTCCAGTGCTAACTGCTTTAAAGCATACGAAGGAAGGAAGGAACAAATTTCATCTTACTTAAGACGAGGGACATAAATTATAAAACAATTTGGCTATGTGTTTCTGTTGTGATGATACTCGCTTGTCACGTGATATATTAGACCTTTTATCCTTTTCAGTTATCTTAAACAGTTTATCACTTGTATGAGCTTGTCTTTAACTATCAATCCTACCAACAGATCACCTTTGCTGAAAAGCACAGTAAAAATATTTTCTCCTTTGCTTCTGTATCTTAATTCCTTCCTCTCACTCACATTCTTAATGTAATTTTTGAGAGTCATTTGGTTTAGTGACTTTGTCTACAATCATTCTTTAATCTACTATTGCCAGAGAAGTGATGTAAAATGAAAGGGTAAGAAAATGCACTATCACGTTAGATGAACCATATATATTTTAATGGATGTATATAATAGGATGATTCCAGTTTCAGATTTAGTAAATTATAGATTTATTACTGTAAGTTAGCTGGTATAAGTAATAGCTGGCAAAAGTCATTGGAGCTCCATCATAGCTTCACTGATTTATACATATCAGGATCTGACCTAGTATTTGCAAACTTTGAATAACATTTTTTAAAAGTACAACACATAAAGCAGTGCTATTTTGCAGCTCAACTGTAACATAATACATATCCAGGACTCCACCCTTATCTATTTGCTTGCTTTTCGTTACCCTGGAAATAAATAAATTCACAAATAAAGCATCCTGCACCACATAAACCACAATGACAATGTGATGACTCCTGTGTGTATAATAATGTTTATGCTCAATTTTGCACAAGGAATTCTCAATGCAAAAAAAAAAAAAATCATTTTGTCAACACTACTTGGATGTGTATACACATTATGTATGTAATTATGTATGTTTTTATATACAAACACACTTAATTAAACATAAGTTTAATAAAGCTACTATACTTCACAGAATCACAGAATCAGAATTTCCTAGATTGGAAGAGACCTTTAAGACACCTAGTCCAATCATTAACCTAATACTGTCAAGACTTTGACTAAACCATATCCCTAAGCACTACATCTAGACAACTTTTAAATACCTCCAGGGATGGGGACTCCACCACTGCCCTGGGCAAGATGTTCCAGCGCCTGATAACCCATTCAGTAATGAAATTCTTCCTAATATCCAATCTATACTTCTCTTGGTGCAACCTAAGGCCATTTCCTGTTGTTCTATAACTTGTTACTTGGTTAAAAAGACTGATTCCCACCTCTCTACAACATCCTTACAGGTAGTTGTAGGGACTGATATGGTCTCCCCTGAGCCTCCTTTTCTCCAGGCTAAACAAACCCAATTCTCTCATCTGTTCCTCATAAGACATGTGCTCTAGACCTTCCACCAGCTTTGCAGTACTTCTTTGGACACGCTGTAGTGCCTCATCATTCTTCCTGTAGTGAGTTGTCCAAAACTGAACACAGCACTCAATTTTTCTTAATTGACATTTTTCACTATATAACTCAATATTTCATTATAGACATATGAAACTTAACTGGAAATATAGGTGTTGCAGTTCACACAATATTTGTAAATCTGGAGTATTGTGTTCAGTTCTGGTATCCCCAGTTCAAAAGGTATTGAGAAATACTAGAAAGAGCCCAACGGAGAACTATAAAGATGATGAAGGGACTGGAACATCTTTCTTATGAGGAAAGGCTGAGAGCCCTGGGACTGTTTAGCCTGGAGAAGAGAGGACTGAGAGGGGATCCTGTTAGTCTTTACAAATAACTGAAGGGTGGGTGTCAAGTAGAAGAAGCCAGTGTCTTTTCATTGGTGCCCTGTGATAGGACAAGAGGTAATGGTAGCAAGGTGAAACTCAGGAAGTTCCACCTCAACATGAAGAAAAAAGCTTCTTCACTGTGAGAGTGACAGAGCCCTGGAACAGGCTGACCAGAGAGCTTGTGGAGTCTTATTCTCTAGAGACTTTCAAGACCCACCTGGACATATTCCTGTGACCTGCCCTAGGTGTTCCTGCACTGCCAGGGTGGTTGGACTCAATGATCTCCAGAGGTCCCTACCAAGCCCTACCATTCTATGATTCTATCAAATTAACATGGTAAATCAATCAGGCATGCCTTGTTTGATGGAGAGGTGTCAACATTTCAGACAGAGCCAACAGAACTGAAAACCTAGTTGTCAGTTTCCACAAAAAGACCTAAAGATTAAATAAGTTGGAGGGCAAACACTCTTGCAGATGCAGAGCTGGTCTCTTGGAGAGAAAGGTCTGCCTGTTTGTGTGCAGAGATTTGGATTTTCACTGCCCAAATTGTGTGTTCTATGTCCAGAAAATAGAGAGTAGATTCAGTTTCTCAGTTGTGTCAATCCTGCATCTTTCAAAAATGCACAGGGTACTTGAAAAAGGTGTTGTGGGGAAGACCTAGAACAATTCACTCCAGGCAATTTTGCAAGTGATTTAGGGAGAGAAATTCACAGTACTACGCAAACTACAATCTATTCTAAGGACAGATATTTACCAACAAAAATGTTACTACTTTGATTAACTATTATTGATATTATGTTAATTGGAAATGGCATTAAAGAAGGAAATTAGTAAGTTCACAGTCTGACAAACCCTTAATCAAAGTCACTGCTTGCAAATTATACTGACCATATCGCAATGCTCTCTGCATTTGTCACTAGATAGTATGACATACTTGAATATAAACTGATCTTGACAGCAAAAGAGAGTTTAGCTAAAATCAACAAGGACACTGGTGCCTGGAATACCAATCAACTTCACACCATCAAACTTCCATTTGCTAAAGCTGAAAACGGACATCAAAACTTGTCATTCTCAGCTATGTGCAGAATCACAAAATCATTGTAGTTGGAAGGGAGCTCTAGAGAGCATTCAGTCCAACTCCTCTCACCAAATCAGGTTTGCCTGGAACACATTACACAGGATTGCATCCAGACACATCTTGATTATCTCCAGAGAAGGAGACTCCACAGCCTCCCTGGATAGCCTGTTCCAGGGCTTCATCACCCTCACAGTAAAGTTTTTCCTCATATTTAGATGGAACTTACTGTGTTCCATATTGTGCCTGTTGCCCCTTGTCTTGTCACTGTACACCGCTGAAAACACTCTGGCTCCATCCTCCTTAGACTCACCTTTTAGATATTTATAAACATTGAAAAGGCCTCCTCTCAGTCTTCTCCAGGCTAAATAGTCCCAGCTCTCTCAAGTTTTCCTCATAAGAGAGATGCTTCAGTCCCCCAATCATCTTTGTTGTCCTCCAGTGGTCTCTCTGCAGTAGTTCTTTGTCTCTCTTGAAATGGGCAACCTAGAACTGGACACAATATTTCCAGATGTGGCCTCACTAAGGCAGAGTAGGGGGGAAAGAGAACCTCCCTCAACCTGCTGGACACACTCTTCTTAATGTACCCAAGGACACCATTGACCTTCTTGATCACAAGGGCACATTTCTGGCTTATGGTTAACTTATTGCTTACCAGGACTGCAAGATCCTTCACCTCAGGGCTGCTTTCTAGCAGGTCTACACTTAACCTATATTGATGCATGGGGTTGTTTCTCCCCAGGTGCAGGACCCTACATTTGCCCATGATTGAACCTCATTAAGTTCTGCTCTGGTGGCTACAGCCAAGGTCGTCCCCAACCTTCACGTCCCCGACAAGTCCTTTGTTAATACAAGACCCATCAGTGCACCTCTCCTCAAAAGCTCTTCTACCAATTGTATCACAAAGTTATCCTCTACGCTCTGCAGCAATCTCCTGGAATCCGTGTGCCTAGCTGTGTTACCTTTCCAGCAAATATCACGGTGGTTGAAGTCCCCATGAGGACCAGGGCCTATGATCTTGAGGCTACTTTCAGATGTCTGTAAAAGGCCTCATCAACACCCTCACCCTGACCAGGTGGCCTGTAGTAAACACTTACAACAGTATCACCTATCTTAGCCTGCCCCTTAATTCTTACCCATAAGTTCTCAACAGG
This sequence comes from Chloroceryle amazona, assembly GCA_027560015.1. NCBI lineage: Eukaryota > Metazoa > Chordata > Aves > Coraciiformes > Cerylidae > Chloroceryle > Chloroceryle amazona. Next base: position 19,647 of record JANHFX010008919.1, read on the forward strand.
TCCTTAATCCTCTCCAGGGCAGAGCTTGGTGCATTCCAGGTGTTCTTTCAGGTAAAGAGCCACTCCACCACCCTACCCTGCTGGCCTATCTTTCCTGAAGGGTACATAGTCATCCACGGCAGCATTTCAGTCATTATGAGCTATCCCACCATGTCTTAGTAATTGCAATGAGATCATGGCCCTGCAACCACACACAGATCTCTGGTTCTTCCTTTTTGTTGCCCATACCGCATGCATTAGTGTGTAGGCATTTCAGAGAGGTGGTCAAGCATGCAGGTTTCCCTGGAGGAGAGGGGGAATATATGACATAGTCATACACAGCCCCGGGATAATTTCCCTTCTGGTTCTTGTCTATGGAGGCAGCTAAGGAACATTTGTAGCAAATCTAGTCAACCTGACTTATTCCCCAGGTGGATGCATTGACATGGGCATTTCCATTTTTGGCCCTAGCCCCTCAAATCCTTCAGTTTAAAGCTCATTTCACTAAGCTGGCCAGCCTGCTACCAAAGATTCTCTTACCTTTTCCAGACAGGTGTATCCCATCCCTCCCTAACAGATTATACTAATTGAAAAGTGTCCAACTGTCATAAAAAACAAAGCCTTCTCGATGGCACCAGCCATGTAGCCAGAAGTTGATGTGCATTATATGTCTGTATCTATCTACCCTCTTTCCTCCAACTGGTAAAGTAACTTGTGCACCAATTTTGTTTTTCCTGTACACCCAGGGCTTTATAGTCCTCCTTGATTCTTCTCAGCTTCCAGTTTGCTATGTCATTCATGCCCACATGAAATAGTAACAGGGAATAGCAGTCCATGCTTTTAATCAGCTATGGTAACCTTTGAGTAATGTCCCTGATCTTAGCTCCCAGGAGGCAGTGGACCTCTTGTGACTCACTGTTGGGTCGACAGATGGGTATTTCAGTGCCCTTTAACAGAGGGTCACCCACTATAAGTACTTGTTATTTATTTTTCTGGTGTATACTGTGTGCTGCTTTTACAGTCACTTCCCGAAGCCCTTGTTCATGGGTGTCTGTGTTTGTTAAAATCTCATATGTGTTGAGGTTATAATCGTGGAAGGTAGAGACTGAAGGGAAGTCTTGCTTTTGTGGGTCACCAGTGTTCATGGTGCCTTATTCACAGTGTCCTTGACAGAAACAGGGCATTTGGTGGCAGTGAGTGTGGCTGCTGGTGGTGCTGGCTCTGCCCAGGCTGCCTCCATAGCCTGTTAACCAGCTGCCAGCCCCCAGCACAGGCAAGCTGTTCTTCTGGCTTACAAAAGCTCCAGGAAAGAACCCCTTGCTAGCCCTTTTCACCACAATTCCCTTCTTCAGTGCGGACTTGCCAGAAGACTGTAAACATTCTATGAACCTTTATTCTGCAATTCTTTCCCATTTTGTGATTGCTTGGGCATAACATTCATGTTACTCAGATCCTTTCATACTAATACTTAGTCTTTATATGTGTCTACACATTCAAGCTGTATTATGCAGTAGTGATAACTCTGTGTTCTAGTCAAAGGTACAACTACCATTTAATTTAATAGAGACAGCATACACTTATTTCACATGAATAATTTAGGTATGTCTTGTAGCTATGTTGTTTTCTTTGTCTTACAGAAAAGGCTTGAGTGCATATTTGGTAGTCCTGCATTAATAACATTGGAGTTCAGTTTCTCTATTACTTTAGGCCACCACAATTTAGGCTTTACTTTTAGTTGCCTTGAGAATATGACCTGTATATATCATATGAATTTATAAGGGGCTCATGACACAGAAATTCCTTATAGAGGTAAAATTCACTCAGCATCTAGTTCTCTGAGATCTTGTCAAGGACTGAACAAGTTGAGCTGTGGTTTTAGGATAGAAGGTTCTAAGAAAACCAAGTATTTTCTCAGGAAGTGATTTTGAAAACCTTGAAGATTTTAGGTACACATACCTCATTAAACTGTTTAGGATTTCGGTATCTAATGCCTTTCATCTACTGTTAAACTTCAAAAATTATTTATTGGTGAATTTAAATAGACTGCATTGCTGTGCATATATCAAGATAGCTGTAAGGTTGGAGATGCCTTTAATAAATATAACACATGAAGATTGAGAGAAAGATTTTGAGAGACATATTTGTTCCCTAAGTCCAACCGAAGTCTACTCTCTTCTAGCTTAAAAACATTGTCCCTTGTCCTGTCAGTACAGACCTTGGTAAAAAGCCTTTCTCTGTCTTTCTTATAAGCCCCCTTTGTATATTGAAAGGCCACAATAATATCTCCCTGAAGCCTTTTCTTCTCCAGGGTGAACATTCATAACTCTACCAACCTTTCTTTCATGTTTGTGGACATACTGTGGACCCACTGTAACAGCTTCATGTCTTTCTTGTTCTGGGGACCTCAGAGCTGGATGCAGTACTCCAGGAAGGGTTTTATGAGAGTGATGTAGAAGGGGCAGTGGACCTGCTGTCCACATTTCTTTTTAGGGACCCCAGGATATGGTTTGCTTTCTGGGCTACAAGCACACATTGCTTGCTCATTTCTATCAATATCCCCAAGTTCTTCTCCACAGGATTATTCTCAAAACATTCATCACCCAGTCTATATTGATATTGGGGATTGCCCCAACCCAGGTGCAGAGTGTTGCACTTGGCTTTGTTGAACCTCATGGGGTTCACATGGGCCCACTTCTCTAGACTGTCAAAGTCCCTCTGGATGACATCTTTTTCCTCTACCATATCAACCTTACCACTCAACTTGGTGTCGTCTGCAAACTTGCTGAGGGTGCACATGATGCCACTATGCATGTCATTGATGAAGATATTAAATAGTATTGGTCCCAGTATGGATGCTTGAAGGACACCACTCTTTACTGCTTTCCACTTGGACACTGAGCCATTGACTGTAATTCTTTGGATGCAGCTATCCAGCCAATTCATTATCCATCTAACAGCTCACCTATCAAACCCATATTTCCAATTTAGCTTCAGTTCACCATAACATACCAAGTTTTCCTTTAGACAATTTCAAGCACTCTGAAATTCCGAAAAAAGAAACAAACAAACAAACAAAATAGAATAGCATGAAATGGACTCTATTTATCAACTGTGTTTCATTTTACTTATTTATTAAATTTGTACCTGTCTGGGTTAGGATAGGAGAAGCGCAATTTTTACCAGAAGTCGGGCAGGGGGTGGATAGACAACCAAACCAGAAGAGGCCATGTTACAGGCTCTAAACTACAAAAAATCAAATATTTCACCATAAAAATGATCAACAACTTTTTCTTGTAGCAAGCTCTTAGGTAAATTTATTACAACAAAGGGTCTGTCCAGGAATGAGCAAAAGAGTTTGAGGAGAAAACAGTCAAACTGGTAGCAGGAACACAGACACAAGGTTAAGATAGTCCCTTCTTCTCTCCAGAAAAATGAAAAAAATAATGAAAAAAACCCCCAAACTTAAACAATCAAACCCCGAAAACCACAAACAAGTCCTAAAGTCATTTTATTTCAAGAACATCTATCTTTATTATCAAAGAATAAAGAACTGGATTCCAGCATAGAAGCAAGATGACATAAATCTCATGATCCCTCATTTGTCTCTTTTTCTTGGCTGAGTAACAGCAGAACTTCATCCCCTGAGAGTGAGTTTCACATGCCATAGGGCTATAGCAAGAATCTGCTATATCTACACAGAGAGAAAGAACTGATGTGAATCAAAGGAGGTCTGGAAGGTTAAAGACAACAGGGTATGGAACACAGGTGAAAATGAGAAGATTATTTTTCTGTTTATATGGTATGGGAAAACATCCTTTGAGCACAGCTCAGAACTAGACAGAGCTCCCCGGTCCAACTGAAGGTGAACTAGTTTCAACTAACAGCTCTTATGCCAAGAAAAACACAGAATACAGTCTAAAAGCAGACTTTCATCTGTGTCTGCTCTGCAACTTCACAAATTCCCTAGTAGTCTATTTCCAGTTCTGCAGATTCATTACTTCTGCATATGTGAAAATTCCAAATCTAAGTTTTAGTGCACTTCCTTCTAATACATATTTGCATTATTTATGTAACTCATCTTTAATACAGTATTAACATCTATTATTAATAGACTCAATTACAAATCTAGAAGTCAATATACATCTAGAACTGTCATTTATTTTGCTGTAAATCAATGGTCCACCTCCTTCAATTATTTATAGATGCATTTCCTATTTTGTATTAGGAATCCATTTAAAGAATTTTCAGATTCAGTGAAAAGTCCACTTACTGAAACTTCCAAAAGAAGATAGAAAAAGTAAGAAGGATCCTTAGATATATTAATAAAAGATAGAAATCAACACCCGATGGACAGAAACAAAGCCAAGTATTTTTTAAATTACTAATACAAATGTACAGTAGATCAAGCACACAAATGGCAAATCTATGTTATTACCATGAAGAGTTGTAGAGACATTTTTATGTTACATTAGAAAAGAAAAACTACTGCTTAGTAATGGCAAGTATTTCCAAAACCAGTATCTATCTGGGGTTGTACTACAATTACTCGCTTTAAACTTGTTCCTGCCTATTTCACCTGGGAAGTCTTGTTCCTGCCTATTTCACCTGGGAAGTTATCAGGAAATCACTCAGACTTATCTGCTTTTAATACTGAAATATTTAAGATGTTTTTGCATTCAAATGCACTCTGTTGACTGAAGCAAAAAAAAATATCTTTTCATTTGAATCTTTAACATCTTATTTCAAAGTCATTTTATGGAGGAAAATGAATACATTCATCTTTGCTATGCTCATGTCCTTTTGTGATGGTGCTCTGTGGTTTTACTGCTGTTTACCCTACCTGTCAAAGGAGATGTGGACTGTGTTCTACTCAGTCAAATCTGGTTTTTAAATCACTATTGATATAGATTAAATTTGGAATGACTTAGTCTTCCAAAATCATATCATATCCCAAATAACTAACTCATACTGACTAACTGACATACATAACTAACTCTCATACTGAAAGTGAATAATTCTTTTAATGCCTGCTCTTAAACAAAAGAGCTATAATGTCCACCAATGCTGTCAATATTTAAAGATACATTCTGGATAAGGACTCCTACTAAGAAATAAAAAGATGAGCTGAATCTGTGAGCAACATATAGCAACACAATTAACTAATGTGAGGTTAATCACAAGCATAGCCTTTGTGTCTAACAAAGTCTAAAACAGTGTAAGAGCATTCTGAGACATACTTGAAATACCATATGGAAAGGTCAACTTGATATTTCTGTGACAGTGAAAATACAGCCTAAATACTGGGGAAAAATCAGTAACATGTTATTTGTGTTATAGAAAAAAGCTAGAATGATCAGTCATTTACCAAAATTTAATAGAGTAAGATGCAGAAGAAGGGGTTTAAAATGTCTGTATTGCCCATGAAAGAATTACTAATAAATATAACCCACAAAATAATTACTAATAAATATAAAACTTAGATGTTTTTCGAATAGCTAGAGGTATGGGAAACAGAAGCCATACTAATGCTAAAATTGTTATAAGCCATCTGGAGTTTGCTGTGATGACACTGTAGTAGTATTTTGGTAGTATTCTTATTTATGGTTTGGAAAAGTGCAATATGTGTAGATTAAGAAAGGATTAAAACATTCTCACTCCATTTCTTTATGCGCTTTCCATTGGATTAATCACTCACATGTACTGGAGCAATGTGTGATTTTTCTAATCTCCTCACCAGATCCTCATTACCAGTTATTTGTCAAAACAAAGGAGGTTTTATGGATGAGACAGAAGGGAAAATACAGGAGTAAAAAAAAAAAGGTAAAGTACCATGCTAGAAGACAGTCCTTTAGGAATAATTTAAAAGTGAAAATGAGAATTTTCACTATATTTTTTTTATTAGAACCTCAAAATGTTTTAAGCCCAAGATATTGAGTCTGTCTCACTGTGTAAGACAGAAAAGTTTTCTGAGAAATAATTCCTGCATCCATGTGGAAGAATGGCTAACAGAAAAAGGACACGTAGATATAGTTCAGCTGTGCAAGCAGGAGTTGGGCAAGCAGAGAACACAGCTGGTCTAAACTAATGAGGGACAAAAACACTC
>JANHFX010008920.1:0-11498 GCA_027560015.1 Chloroceryle amazona
CTCTCCTTTCCTTCCTCTCCTTTCCTTCCTCTCCTTTCCTTCCTCTCCTTTCCTTCCTCTCCTTTCCTTCCTCTCCTCTTTAGTAATTCAGTAATTTAAATTACATGAATGCCAAGAACCTATAATTTTTGTTAATTTTCTTTTACTTCTTTTGACCAACATTTCCCTTTAGATTTTTTTATGGTTTGTGTATTTTAGATTATTTTTTTTAGCATTACTTATTCTTTATGTTATCTTTGCTTTTTATTAACTCAAAGATAACGCTTTGACTGTCACACTGCAGAATTTCTACTATTTTGGACCTCTTTTTGTATAGTACTATTCTTCCTCAGTTCCCTAATGCTTAATCAGGTTGATTAGTCCTAGAGGATGTTAAGTTCTGGCAGGGAGGGGAGGGCAGGAATTCCCTCATCTTGTGTTTTTAATCCTCTGTGGCTTTTAACATGTGGTCATCTCTAAGATGCAGGAGATGTGTAGGCAGTTGGACAGTTTACTGATCTCACAGGCTTTCAGAAGTCAATATGTGAACTCTATTACCCCCTGTTGCCAGCAGGCACTTCAGCCTCAAACTTCAAAGCTTGTGAGGTAAGAAAAACTAAAGAAGAGATGGATCTAGTGTAGATTCTTATGAAAGTAGCAACTTTGACTAAATGTATTAACAATACTAGATTTTTAGGGCTCTCATTTCAAAAGGTTACTCACAAAGCTGTCGTGTTATTTCAAAACAACAGCTTGTTGAAGGTATGGATGCTGTACCAAATCTACCGAGCTTAGTAGATTTGGATGGGAGGGCTGCAAAAATACCAATGATGTAGTTGCAGTTCCTTCTGTCTGTTCTCCTGAACTTTCAGATAGATTCAGCAAAATCTCCACAGAGAAGCGAATGGGAAAAATTGTGCTAGAAAGCAAAGTTCAATGATCAGAGAAAAAGTGGAAGGTTAATTAACTGGGCTGTTACTTAATCAAGAAGAAAAATACCAGGCAAAGGAAAGCAGAAACTCATCTGGTTTTGGTGCAAGTGTAGCAAGCATACAAAGCAAAACTGCAGAATAGGAAACGTGTTTTGTACTTGAAAGTAAATGTGATGTAGTTGGGGTAAACGAAGCACAACTTGATGAAGCAGAGTAGGGTGTTGAAACATTAGAAAAAACAAAATGGAGCAAGTAAGATTTCAGGGAATAGGTGGCAAAGTAATGTCTGCCCTAGGTCTCCTACTGCTGCAGAGCCAAAAAATGACTCTGCAGATACTTTGTGGCTTTTGTGATGTCTTCAGCAGCACAGGAGGGCACTGTGCTAAGCTCAACTGCAGCTTTAATTGCATTAGAGGAGTGGCAGGAGGTCAATAATATTTGTAATATGAGCGTTTCTGGCAAATCAATTGTATAATGAAAGCGATTATAACATCATCAGAAGTCTGATAACCCAATAACTTTGTGATAATTGCTGCTTGGTTCCAGGGAATAATTTACCACAGGAGATGCTGGAATATTAAATACGAACACTAATTAGCTGTATAGGAGATGGATCTGCTGTTTAATATCAAGTTTGAATCCTGTCATTCATTTGAACGTGGTAGGTTTTTGACAGGCAAGGACTGGGTTTGGAGAGGTAGTTACAGATGTCTATGTGTCTTTGGGTCCATAGAGAACCCCAGAAGTACAACTTCAGTGTGCTCTTAGCCAGCAGGGTGATGGGGGCTGTTTTGATATTGGGGTTGGTTTTTGTGTCTGATCAGTATACTTACGAGGCCCCAGGTGGGGGTGTGTGTGTAAACAAGTAGTTGAAGGCAGGGATTGAGAATGAGAGTCTAGTTTTTGATAGCAGTTAGCAAGGGCACTGGGTTACATCCAATTGAAATTGTACCACAGCTCGCTTCTGAAAATCACCTTCTACTCCAAATTAACTTCTGAGATACACCCACTCCCACCCTCCCTGCCAATTTATTTAGCCTATGTAGCTGACTAAGCTAATTCCAGGGAACTCTGCTTGTGAAGCAAATAGTAGGTTGTGCTCTAAGACTGATATGATTCACTACTTATGAACCCGTCTGTTTGAGGAAAAACAGTTGTTACCTTTGGGAAAAGTCCTTATGCCAGACTACTGACTATCATGAATTAAAAAATTACTTTTTGCTTTACAAATTTAGTAGTCTCTCTGCTAGCAAGTACTGCAATTTTTATTTTTACAAAAATATGATGCTGAAAAAGTATGTGTAGAACAATTTCCCTGCATTTTCCTGAACCTGATGAGGGAAACGATGTGCTTCTTATTCACTCTAACCATTCTGCTGGCAGTTGGTCTCAGAGTTGCATGTAGGTTGTGGTTTTATTTGGTTCACTTAGTTCTGTAAATGGCTATTTTGGAGATGCTTAAAATGTCAATTGTGGCCCTTTTCTTTAAAATTGTCAGTCTGGGAAGCTTAGTAGTAAGAGAGAAGAGTAATGGTGGCATTACAGTAGTACCTTGAGAATTACATACTAAAATTTTGACTTATGGAGAGTTTTACTTATCTTCAGCTGACTTTGTTGTATCTTTTTGTAGGTAAAATTTCCCAGCCTTCAGGAACGTACTTGTTGAATAGAAGGAATTGCTGCTTGTCACTGCTACTAGCACTTCGATTGGAGTGTCACGACTGTTTCATTTCATTCCTTACTAAGGTGAGGAACTCAGATCCATTAAAAGAAAAAAAATCCAATCTCCATGGCAACATGTTAATCCTTTTGTGTAAATAGCATGCTTTCTCCTCGCATATTCATTGCCCCAGGGAAGAACATCCATTTTTATATAGATGTATATGCATTTAGATGAGTCTGCACGTACACGCCCGTGTGTATATATATACCTACTTATAAATGTCTTCAAGAGCTGAAGTTGATCTTATTTAAGAAGACAAAAATACATCAAACAAGGAAGACCTAAACATGTCAGAGCTTCCTCTGCTGTCCTGTCATGCAGTAACTGAGAAGGAATCCTTCTCTCTGCATTCTGTTTGCCAAAATGCTTGCCTGCGTTTACTTTTCCGTGTTGTTAAAGTGCACGTTGCACTGAATTCCACTGGTATTTGTTCTTGTGCATCCATGACCTGCTCTGCTTCTTTCTTACCATTTTTTCGGTCTCCAGATTGTACTGGTTATTTTTTTAGCATCAGGTGGCTTATTGCAAAAAAATAAATAATTAAAAATGTGTAGAGCCTGCAGGAACCCATTAAAAACTCTACTCCCCTAATGAGGATTTTCTGCTTAGACTTTCAACTGAGATTTGTCAGTTAATCAGCTTTTAATTTGATTAGCACATGACATGTATTGACTTTTTCATTTGAGATTCTCAGTCAACATTTCAGGAAGTACCAAGTCTAATTTATCCACATAAAATTCTAACCACAGCAAGCAATTACATTTTGATACAAACAAGTTAGTTGAGATGCCTTTTCCATAACCATATCCTGGTTAACATTAATTAGGTTACCATCCTTTCTTTCTTTGTTGATGATGATATAACTAGATGGCAATTTGCTTACATCAAGTACTTCATAGACTGGAGAAATATTTAAATAGTGGAAGTTTCTGGAAAGCAATTTGATTCAGTCTGGTTTCCAAGTGATTCAGCTGAGGGATGTGGGGGTTTGTAGCATTTTCTACCAAATGTCCTAATGCTGAAGGGTACTAATGCTGCTGGACTTGGAATGGACTACTTATTTTTTAATGGAATTGGGATTGATGCTGGCCATGAAATGTCACTTTTTTTGTGGGAGGTGGGGAGGCAATGCCCTTACTAAACAGTGTAAAATCAGTCTCTTCCTACCTCAGTAAATATTTTTGTAATTTTTTTTACAGGTGATAGAAGGATGTTCACAGGAGTTGCAGGCCATTCTCAGAACCTGTGGTATCTAAGCTGAGGTAAGAAGCTTGTCTTTTTCTCTATTTTATTACTCTAGGAGTGAAAGGTTTATTCAGACAAAAATTAATGTGTCATTTCCAAAGGGTAGTACTAAACTGAGAGTTGTTTACCTATTTTTCCAAGATGAACTGCATTCCTCACTATTTATCCTTGGCCATAGCACTGAATAAATTAAAATAAAAACTTGCATGTAGCTTCTGGTTACCCAAAATTTTTAATCCACCTGTGCAAAAAAAATCTGTTTATGTCATTTTTGTTTACCTGCCCTAGAACAAGTAACAAGTTGTTCTATGTAAGTCTCTGATAGAGCAATGTAACTTTTGACATTAATCGTGCTTCCTGCGTGTGGTGGTTGTTGCTCTTGGCTGCTGTGCACCGCAGAGTAGTTCAATTGCTACAAGTGTTGCTTATCACCTTGACTACTCAAGCTGATGTCCAGTAGTGGTAGGGGGCATTCTGAGATCTCTTCTCCCTCTTCACCTGGAAAGGATCTATTTTGCTTAGGATGCTTTTGTTAACCTTGAGCTAAAACTAAGGAGCGGCTCACGGCGAAGGGCTGCCATGCATCCCATTGTAGCACAGTACTGACAATGGTGAGGGACAAATTGCAGTACAGTACAGAACGTGCAATTTCTACCTGTGAGAAGATGGATTTTATTTTTTTTTTCCATAACCTTTATCTGCCAAGAGATTAAAAGTCATATGTAGTACCTTTTCTTTATTAACTAATTCCTGATGTTTCTTGTTTTACAATGTTCATATCAGGCATGTGAGCTGTATAAGCTTAGACTGGCATTAGAAGTTCAATTATACACAGTATTAGCTCAGTACTTCACATATTATTGTAATATGGTTCTATGTTTTGATTTTATTGCTAGTCCATCTTTCAGCCTGTCTTTTTAATGACTGCAGACTAATTTACTGTCTGCTTGCAACGCTATTGGATTTGAGAAGACAATGCAGCAGGGAAAATGATTGCGAAGAAGAAAGTAGGTTTTGAATTAAATGAAAATGGTCGAAAATGTGAGCCTTTTTGATTAAGGATGGGTGATTAAGGATGTATGGGTTATTTTTATTATTATTTATTTCTAAATCCAATGTGTGTGGACAGTAGTGAAGTTAACCACACCTTCCCTCCCTTGCCCACAGGATTGCCCTCTCTTTAGTGTTTAGTATTTCTAATACTGAGGTCTCAAGCAATCTTGAAATGAGAGGCCAAACACGTAGTTTATAGAACCATGGAATGAGGTAGAGACAAAAGTATCCCTAGAAGTCATTGTGTCCGGTTCTGAACTCATGTGCAAGCCAATTTATAACATGTTGCTTAGTAAAGTCACTATTCAGCTTGAAGATGCATGATTCTTTGGTTTTATGGCCTCGTTTCAGTGTTTCTCTTCACTTTTTGAGATGGTATTTGTCATAAGCAAAATGTTTGGAAAGAAGAATTATGCTGAAGTCAGAGAAACCTGCCTGCTCTGTGGAACCCAAGAATTTATTTATCACCCACCTGGTCACAGTACTTGACCACACTCTAACAGAGCAGTGCATCTCACCTGCTCTACTGACCAAAGTTCAGCCACCCCTTTATTTGATGTTTGTCTCCTCTTTCATCATCCGTAGAGTCCTAAGGTTGATGAGCAATCTTTCATTTGGTGCATTGCACTCAGACATCAGCATCCAGGCTTCTCATTGAGAAGTCCCTCGTACATTTTTCTCACTCTGGCTTAGGTTCACTTGGAGGAGTTTCATACAGTTGCTATAGCAATCCACCTATTTATTCTTCACTGATCTGCAGTCCTACACATTGCAATTTTATTATATAAAGTGTGCTATTAAGAAACAGTTGTCGTGATGTATTTCAGCATCTAAAGTTAGGTCGTGTCATTTGGATTTTGCCAAAATGTCATGAATGGGGGACAGAGAGTAGTTGTATATTCTTTACTCAGACCATCCCATCTTCCAAAAAATACATCATGACATTTAGGCAAAGCAATCTCAAAATCCTGCAGTTTTCACTGGAGGCTGATGGGTGGTTATCCCTCTCCATAAAATCCCAGGGATGCAGTTCTGCTGGGGGATATGTGCACAACTGATGGTGCAGTTTGGACAACTCACATAAATCCCTTGTTCTTTATTCATTCTCCCTGTGTAATGTACCCTTCTTACTTCTTCAAAGCACTAAGTAATCATTGCACGATCTCCATTCTTTAAATGGGTGATGAAAAATGATATAGTGCTTTGCTCTTCAAAAAGAGTGGGAGTGTTGGACCCCTCAAATGAAGAAAACACAGCCAGAAAAGTACAGAAACTAGGTGTGGATGATGACAAAGGTAATGACAGAAGATGACGTGATCATCGTTTCCCTTTAAGTCTTCAAGCGTGTTGTTTACAACCACTTTAGATGTTCTACTCTAATTAATAGAAGGTAGGCAAAGGGCACTCTCTTTGACAAACTGATTTAGGGTAATTGAGCAAAGGACAACCTCCATTTAAAAAAAACAACATTGTCAGTTTATTAGCACAGTTATGGTCAGTAGGAGCTGTATCTAGCGCTTTCAGACTTCAGGTCAGTGAACTTTATTTAATGCAGTATCTTGGTGAGTTTAGCTAGATAGAAAACCAAAATTCTTTTGTTGACATTAACTAGACTAAGTAGAATTTATTTCAGGCTCCAAGGCATTTGGCTGGGTGACCCAGTCTTACATGTAAAAGTGATGAATTTCTATTACTGGCAGAATTCACAATTCTCCTTTACGCTACCAAACTCCGTTACCGCGTTTGTGTTAAACGCCGTAAACTCTAAATACTTAGAGGGCAAAGGAAGTGTTGCAGCTCATCCAAATGTAGAATTTCTTCACATTCCAAGCTATGAATTGCAGAAATTAAGTCCTGGCAGGCAGAGAGACAAAATTGATTACACTAGGATCAGTAACAAAGAAAGAGTTTTAAATGCATATGGAGAAAGAAACCAGAGTAGCAACATTCATGGAGGAAAAGTTTTCATCTTACCACACTTTTTAGTATTTTTAATATGGTAGCGTAAGACTTCTTATCTGGTTCGTGTTATTGTACATGAACAGCAATCTTGACCTGAGAGATGGAGAATGAATTATTCATAACTGAGGAGAGGAGGGAGAGAAGAAAGTTTAGCTGAAGGTGAGAGGAAATGTGACCTATTAGGATGGGAGATAGGGATTCTGTTCCTGGCCTTCTCTGTGACCTTGGGCAAATAACTTTATCTCCCCCTTTCTCCTTTATTTCTCCTCTCACTTGCCTGTCTTGGCTGTTTAATCTGTGAGCTCTCTGAGGCAAAGATTGTGTCTTGCTACTGATGTACAGCACACGGAGGGCCCTGTTCATAGTTGAGGCTTCTGCATATGACTGCAAAACAGTGAAGAACTATCACAGTTTGTGTGCATCCGCGGGAGGGTGTTTGGAAGATAAGAGAAGTAAAATAGAATGGTTACAGCAGTAGCTTATCCTTTATCCAGAAGTGTGTCCATATACCTAACACTGACACAGGAAAATGAATGCCCATTGTGCTTGCTTGAGACTGTGACATTAATGGCCTTGCTGAAATTGTAATATATTTCTTTTAAAGAGTCACTCTGGCAACCTGACAAACCACCATTTAGCTCTAACAATCGGTTTGATCTTCATTCTGAGGAATAGACTTGTTGATTGCTTCGAGAAGACTGAAGTTGCAAATGTGTCAGACTGGAATAAATTAAGGAATTGAACTGCAGAGACAAAGAACAGGGTGAGGAGAGGTTGCTGTTTCCAGGATTCTCACTGACTTGGAGGTTTGCCCCATTCTCTTTCTACCATCTAGGGTTGTTCCATATCTTATTTATGCATGTCATCTTTACTGTACTATTCTTAACTTATAACTGAGCTTTGTCTGCCCACTTGCCCAGCTCCCACACAGATGCCTTGCGCTTCTTCCCCATTGAATCCTTTGCACAGGACAGGTCTCCTAAACTAATTTCTGTCAGCTTTCTCCATATCCCAGTGTCTCATAAGAATGCAGCTGTTGACCACCTTGGGAATAAACTTTTGTCTATTTACAAATTTAAAACAACTGAAAATCTTATATATGTCACATTCTTACAGAATAGGGACTTTTTTATTTTCCAGAAAGAGACCATAACAAGCAATTAATTAAAATTTATTACTACCTCTATTATATATTAAACCTTTCCCCCTCTTTTGCTAGAAACACACCAAACGTGTTTGTGTCCTACATTCCTTTATTCCTATCGTGTTTTTGTTGTCACTTCTATTTGTGCAAATGTTTATATACAAGAACTCTGAAGAATTGCTTATTCCAAATGTTATTTGATGGAAAAGATGGAATTATCACCTCGGGACACTGGGTGTGAGAACTGGACTTTGCAACAAATACAGTGACCTGAAAATCTAGTTTTGTATGGCTTTGTGAGGAATCTTCCATTTGGGGGAAAAGATGAAGTCCTCACTTTGGAAGCAGTTCTATTCTAATGCTGTAGCCATGTGTGTTTCTGTGGAGGCAGGAATGTGCCAGGGGAAAAGGCTAGCTTTTTATCTATACATCTTAAATTTAAATATATATTGTTCAAGTTAGATACGGGGATAAATTCAAGAGTCTACTAGTCCACTAGTTTTCTTTTATATATATCCTATCGAGATCTTCATATATCCCACGGAGAATGAAGTTTCACAGCAGTTTCCTGCTTCTACAGAAGTTCTACAGAACTATTAGGTTGATGTTCCTCCCGAGTGAAGAAAATTCATAGTTGTAATCCTTTCATATACTCTTCAGAACAATTCCTTTTGCAGAACTGTTTCTACACTTTTTTTTTTTAACATTGTTCTTGTCAGCTGTGCTAGAAGATAGACTTATCTTAACTGTCTGCTATAAAGCTAATACTGTTTCTAGTGTGTGGAAAATAGAACCAGGGAAGCAAAAGGAGCAAATGCAAAAGGGACAATTTCTATAATTTGTATTATGAGATGCATCTGACTTCACATTTCATTTAGGGCCGTTTACGGAAATTAATCTTCATGCTGTACAAAAAAGAAAGATGTGTTCTGTGGGAGGAAAGAAGAATACTGGGTGCACTGGCATTACAGAGGCTGCTTAAAAGGAAAAAATTGTCCATAAACAAGAATTCTGTAAAGTATCAGTGTTATTTCTTCAACCCTATCAGCCTTTTCTGTAGTTGCTCACTTTAAAACTGTGGCATCTATCCCAGGATCTAAAGTGAACTGATATTTAATAAATGCACAAAAACCTTCATGATGTTTACTCCATTTTTGGCTTGAGAACTTAATATTTCAGGATCAGTGTGGTTAAACTACTTGTGGAAACTTTTAATAAAAAAAAATAGTTCAGTCACTCAGGTTGTCAGAATAACTGAGAAGAGTTCTTCTTGGACAACGGGAATGACAAAGGAATTTGTGTTTGTTTGTTGGACTTGACTGGAATGTAAAGATTAGGACTTTGCATCCATTTGAAAGCAGGACTTTTAAAGTCGCTTGTCCACAATCGCATGAGGAAAATGAAGCCATGGTAGAGATCTGGCTCTATTCTTCTTAGCATATGCTAATGTATTCTTCTCAGTGTAATCTTTTACCTTGCTAAATAAACTTCTAAATGTGCAGTTCTCTCAAGGTGCTCATAGAAGTTTACAGTTAGTCTGCAGTGTGTAGCAGTTCCCAGAAAAAATAATACCAGGAGAAGTCACTGTGAATTGTGTTATCATAAAAGCTAGAAACACTTATTTCCCTTTACAATTTAAAACATTGCACAAGAGTCTCCAGGGTAGAAATAACATCTCCAGCTGGCCTGATTTGTGTTACTAAAAGTAACACCACCGAAAAAAGTATTGCCTTCTAGAATTCAAAATCGAATGTGCGCATTCTTGCGGGAGTAGGAGGAATGCATTTCACTGGAGTTCTCATAGCAGTGTCCATCAGATCGAAAAGAAGCAAAAAGACACTCCAAACCAACCAGAAGTCCCACATAATCACAGAACATCCAGGATCATAAACACTTGGCAACAAAATTTAGAGTTCAGTGAAAATCCACTTGAAGCGTTTCAATTAAAAGCAGTTATGGAGGAGGATGGGTGTATGGTACAGCTTCTCAAAATCAGTCTTTTCAAGTTCTACCTATTTTGACGTTCTGAATTAACTTAGTGGCTTCTTTTGTCTCTGAACAGCTTTAATTGTGTCTTGCTAAAAGACATGAAAATGTAAATCAGACCAAAGTTAAGAAAATGTTCTAGAAATCACAGTGGGTTTCTGCTTGTGCAGGCAGTGATGCCTGATGGACCTGGGGTTGTTTAGGCTGGAGAAGAGGAGGCTGAGGGGACACAGCACAGTTCACACAGGGGCTACAGTTCACAGCAAAGAGTTGGAGCAGGCAGCAGTTGAAGCTTCTGCAGTTTCTTTTCCTTTTGTTGTTGTTGTGCAAGAGTAAGAAGCTTTCAATTAATTTGCTGCCTTAATTGGTCTGAATTAATCCATGGTGCAACTCCATTAACTTCAACTGATCCGGCAACATCATTGCCGGATAGGAAGGTATTGACATTTCTCTAATGCAGCCAAGTTGTAGAAGGAGTCTCCCTAATTTTTATATAATGGAACCAAAAATCTACATATACCTTTTTGGTTTGTAAATACATTCTTTCAAAGCACTTACTGTTTCAGCTTGCAGCAGTGGGTTTCTACATGCACCCAGCTCATTGATTCCTTTGCAAAAGGTTGTTAATTTGTCTCGAGAGCTGAAAGTTCGCCTGTAGTTTATGTAGGTAGTAAAAGGTCTTAGAAATCATGGATAAACCAGTCATGTTCTACTAGCAAACTGAAAAGGGGGTGTATTTACCTGTTTGAAGTAGACAAAAATATAAATTCCGTTTTGCCCAGATTAGAATGGGATTTCTGTTTATGTGTAGCTGCAATGGTTGTGCAAGGGAGAACTGTTTATGAAGAATTTTGAAAGGCTTTTGGAGCCACTACTCCTATCAAATTTTTCTAAACCAAAAGTAAAAGTTTGATGTGCTTACTACTGGCAAGTTTTCCTTTGTATGTCCTGTGCTGAAAACCAAGATAACCTGGTTGGTTGCTTTATCTGAACTTCCTTACCTTTAGAGGTATTCATTTTTTCTTCAGGAGACACTTATTCAGCATGATTAAATTTAACTTTTCTATGGTCTGAAGATAGGTTTTTGCTCAAGATTATTTTTGCTAACTGTTGAGGTTTGTTTGTTTGTTTGTAATTTATTTTGATTTCTTTAAAAGATGATCTACTTGATCTATATCTTGAGTTCTGCTATCTTCATGTATACCTTGGAAACTGCTGCTTCCATTTTGGGTATGAGGAAGGGCTTTTCATGTCTGGAGTATTGCCTGTCTTTTCCAGGAGTACCATTTGGTCCAGTAAAAGATATTACTTAGACCTAAGACACATTTTCTGCCTATGTGTTTATTACAGCTATTGTAAAAACATGCTGCAGAGAAATATTTTGGTGCTGTTGCTGGAGTTTACAAACTGACCATGAAATCAGTCATTGTTTTTTCAAAGAATCTTTGTTTTGCTAAAATGATCTGTCATGTGA
>JANHFX010008920.1:23285-42876 GCA_027560015.1 Chloroceryle amazona
GCATGTGTAAAAGTTCCATATCTGCTCTGTGGTAGCCAAATGTTCATCAGTGAGGATGTTTTACTCAGCATGTCTAAAAATCAGTGATAAAGGTGCAGGTCAAAATTTTGGAACTCTATTTTCAGGAAAAGCGTGACAAATTTTAATGGAATCACTCTTCAGGCTAAATGAATAATCAGGAAATTTGTACATAGATCTGAAATTTCTGGAAAATCTTGGTATTTGGGCTATTTTTATTTTTTTTGTCTCTTTTCCTGACAGAATCAATGTCATTGTCATCATTAAAATACAGATCTTTGCTTGGCTTTTAAATAGATGAAAATCCTTAAATTTAACTTAATTCTAAAGGTGATTCTATTGTCCTGTTATGTACAGATGAACTAGAAATGTGCAGTTTACTCCTGTTCATCTTCCTTGGGAGTAAGAACAAATCACAGCATGTTAGGGGTTGGAAGAGACCTCCAAAGATCATTGAGTCCACCCCCCCTGCCAGAGCAGGACAGAACTAGAGCAGATCAGGCAGAAACGCATCCAAACAGGGCTTGAATGTCCAAATCTTGGTGCTATTTAACAGTAGTGTCTAGAGGAGTTCTCTACGAGTTTACTTACTGCTTTGGAGGAGATCTGTAGACACAGTCCTTTGTAGTAATGCAGTATTGCTTGATGTAGAGTCTTAAACAGATTGTATGTCTGTGTTGGTGGGCACATCATAACGACTTCAGTTAACAGTGTTTAGCAAACTGCTGTACAAATTGCTGGAAAGGATCTAGTTTTGGTCTGTGCCACAGTATTGGTAGTGCTGTGGATCAGATCCTTGCCTCTGATGTACGTGCTCACAAGTCAAATGAAGTTTGTACCTACGGTAAAACTAAACTTTTTGTGAACACTAATTCTTCTGGGTTTTTTCACTTCCACATTTCTTCTACACAGATGTAGGCTTATTTCTGTTGTTTTGAGAAGCAACCTTCTACTTCAAAGCTATTGAATGTCCTTAGCTTGCAGAGATGAGCTTACCAAGATCAGAAGTATATTCAGGGTCATGGTATCTGCTGTAACTGAGTCTAGGTCGTAAGATCATTACACAGCTAACTGAATCCAGAGGGCAGTATCTGCAGGTAATTGAAGCTGCAGTTAACAAGGTTATGTTGCTTATACAGTAGGAAACTACTGGTGTGCAGAGCAAAGCAAAAATGCCCCCCTCAAATCGTAAGAGGTGTTGAAATGAGTACCTGATCAAATTTGCTCTTGAATTGACCTAATTATGTCTTAAGTTTTCATCATATGCTGTTCAGTTCAGTCGTGTGAAGTACAATGACCTTCTCCTTTTCCGTTTCCTGCTATGCCTTGTTTTCCATCCAAATGACATTAACAAAAGAACCCACCAAATACGGGGATTGTTTTGGTAGTTTATATGCCACTGCTTGCATTGATTTAAAAAAAGAACAACTGTTTAATCTGATGGCATTTATTCATACAGTATGCAGTTATTGCTTGCTTGTAATTGAAATGAAGTCCATATTCGAGAGGCTTTACAGTGTTTTTTGCAGTTAATGGACTCTAACTTCTGTTGTACTGTAAATTTATTGAAGTAAAGCTAATTCTGCATGAACTGTCTACAATTAGAAATTGTATTTCAATAGTCGTGTGCTAGGACCTTTGTGGGCAGTGCTGATGTGTTACGTCTAACAAGTCTTTGCCAAAAAAAACCCCAGCTGCCTCCTATTAATTGTACAACTTTTAGAGAACTGAATCAAAATGAAAAATACTTTTTTTTTTTTTTCAGGTGCTGGTTTGGGTTTGGTTTCTTTTTCCTGTGTGTATTTTGGTGTTGTTTGTTTTGCTCTGAAGTGAATAAATTAGGGCACATTAATGTGTGGTAAAACTAGCACAATTTGAGAAGTAGGATCGGGTGGAAAAATGTGTGCAAATGTCCTTGTTTCAGTGATGGAAGGATTTGAGTGCAATTCCCTGACTGTAGCATTAGGCAGAACCTCCACAAAGCGATCTCTAGCCATACATATTCTTCAGATGTTTTGTTTAGGTTAGCAATATAGTGCTAATAGGGTGCAAAAGATGAAAATGGATCTAACATCTGTGTCATTGTAGCAAAGGAAAGAGTAAAAAGGAGTATTGGAAATAAGATTAACATGGCAATCCAGTACCAGTTGGCAAGTCCTCCGCTGTGCCAGATAAAGCATAGGGATAGGTAGAGATCTGGAGAGACTACATCAGCATTTCTGTGAAGATTGTTTTGTTTTCTGGTAAATAACTGTGTTGAGCTGTATTCCCTTGTCTTGAGGGAGTCAACAGTCTCAACGAGTAACTCTTAAGAGGTGAAAATGCTGGTTTATATATTAATAGGAGTTAGAAATTAATATTCAAGATACGAAAACTCTTCTCAAACCAGTGAAAATGTACCATAAGTCTATTAAAAATGATATTGGTATCATAAAAAAATTAATTACTATATAGCATATCAGAAATGTAAACCTACTTTAGTTTGGGGAACAAACCCCTCCCGTTGAAAAAGTGGTTTGTTCTCATTAATGCTGTGATGTATTTTAGTAATAATTCTGTCCCTAATTCCAGTAGCTGCTATGACCAAGGCTTTATGCTGTTAGTGACACTCCATTTCAAAGCAGGGCATGATCTTAACTGTAAGATCCCATCATCTCAGGGGAAACCCATTTCTTTTTTCGCTTGTTTGTTTGAATTTGCAAATAAAACATTGAGGGTTTCTCCACCACATCTAGCTGTACCAAATTTTTCTTTTAGGGGAAACAATACCTCATCTTCTCCTTGTTTTTTTCTCTAAAGGCTTTTGCTTTGTTTCTTATGGATAAGAACTGTTGTGGGTGCATATAGAAAACATGCATAATTGGTACATACATATAATTGAAAAAATTGGTGCATTCAGAAAACAATATTCAGATGTGCTCATTTTTTTTTCCTTGCCTTTTCTTGTGCGTGATCTTGAGAGCCAGCTTTAAGTAATTGCCATATTGTGGGCAACTAAAACCTAGCATTTTCATTAACAGCTAATATGGTAGCCAAAATGGGGCTACAAAGTGACAAAACCCAAAAGCAATACAAACCCAATGGGCTTAAACAGATTTAAAAGGCTGCTTTCAGTTTGGTTGTGAACAGTCAAGAGAATCTAATTGTTATATGCAACAATTGACTGAACCTTACTCAGAACATGTGTCAATAACATGCTAAAGCAGCTCTTAGTGCACTCTCTTCTGTACCTTTTCAGACATGATGCTACACCCAAGTGTCTGATGGGGTGTGTGGTGTGGTTTGGTTTGGTTTCTTTTTTGTTTGCTTGTTTGTTTTTGGTGTTTTGTTTTGATTTTTTGGGGTGTATGGGGGATATTACTGTTGCATCAGGATGGAAAAAGTTCATTCCACTTAATTTTAAACAGTTTTTTTTTTTTCCAAAGTCCAACACAGAACTCCTGATAGAAAAGCAGACAAGTGCAATAGTCCCCATAAGAAATGTTTCTAGCCTGGTTTGTGCTACTACAGCAATCACATATTGAAACAGTAACTACCAGAATTGAAAAGGTCAAAAGCTCAAAAGGTGTAAAATCACTGGTCATTTTGGCTACATTCAGATGTGGTGGACAAACCAGCTCCAGCTTTTGATGACGTATGGAGTGAAATCACAAAATATGTTAACACGTAAGCGGCCTCCATCAGCTGTTGCTATGTTGCTTTTTCTGCATTCATGGTGTGCAGAAGTGTACTGTCTTTAACTGTTGCTCTTGGATGAAGCATCCTGGGCATCCCAGGATCTCGTACCTCTGGTTTCTGAGCGCGTGCCTTCGGTAGTGCTGGTCGTGTGATCTCATTGTTACTAAACAATGAACTGCAACTGCAGGAATCTGTTGTAGTTTAATTGCCCAAATGCTTTAAAATAGGTGATTTAAATATAAAACAATACAGTTCAGGATGAACAGTTATATTTACCCCTAGGCTGTTTGGGTGCTGTTCTACCTTAAAGGGGAAAAAATTCAATGCCTAACAGCTTGATTCATATTTGTTCTTCCTGTATTCAAGCTCAGCCTCCTGAATATCAAATGGTTATGTTACCAAATGCTTTTAGCTGCAAAGCATTTCAGCATTCTGCATTGATATTTTGGTCCAACAGCTTAACCTGCTTCTTTCCACACACTCCAAAGACAGCCAGATGGTTCCATAATATACGCCAATGCTCAGGCATAAAACTCACTTCCAGTAGCGTTCTACAGCTTCACACTGGCAGATCCCAGCACAGTGTTTTCAGAATAGTGATCACTTCAGAGCAAGCCAGTTTGACAGAATGTGTTTTGGGAAGCTGGTTATAGCTTTGTTGATGAATATGCATAAAATTGTAAGGCCGTTTTCCTCTTGGTTTTTGTATGAGAAAACCGGTCAGTTAACCTCTCTTAACAAAAATCCCACTCCAAAAGTTCCCTGTCCCCCCCCAACTTCATCTGTGATGGTTCTGGTGCTGTGTTCTAGCCACGTACTGTAGTGATACACAGACACGTTTGGTCGTACAGTGTGAACTCGAGTTAAAAGGCTCCAGATAGATTGCCTTATTGCAGGGTTGATGTCTAGCTCTCAGTACTTGGGGTAAGGCAGATGGGAAAAGGCTGGATATAATGATTGAGCCATTGGAGTTAATGACTGGTTGGAGAGTTACACAGCAAGTGTATACAATGGTTTGCAGCATGGGAGACAGGATCTTTCCAAGCAGCTCCGCTCTAAGAGCGCACTGGGAACACTGGGTACCAAAATATTGTTGGTGTGGTACAACAGTAGTATTTTTCCTGATCAAAATATTACTTTTCCCCACCTCCTTTAATAAAAGACTTGATTTCTGCCTTTAAAAAGATGGAAAGTGCATCAGACACCTTTCGGAGGCAGTTATAAATAGGCAATCTGGAAATAAAATGATACGGTTTAGATGTAGTGGGCAACAGCCACTGAAGCGGAGAATATGTTTGCAACTCGGCTTTTTCTGAGTTCCTGTGCATCCATCTGCCTAAGAAATGGGGAAGGTGACATTTATGAGATATAAGTAAAATTAATTTAGCAGAATTATGCAAGGTATATTTTATTAAGTCTATGTAAAGGTGCTTTGTGTTCTGTGGTGTTTAAAGCTTAAAATAAGAAAAAAAAAATCTCTAACTTATGATGCAATCTTGCTGATCTGGTAACAAAGGCAAGCAAACAGACCAAAATGGAGCAAGTACATTGAATGCAGAATACCCTGTGTTGTGAAAACCTGCTCATCATACATGTTTTGAATCTGATCTTACATTGTCATTTCTTTCTCTTTTTTTCTGAGTAGAATTTAAACCATTGTAACTTGAACTTGGCATGTAAGCAATTTACAGAGCTTGTATTCTACTCACAAATTGCACTATTTTATCCTAATGCTTTAGGACTTCAGAGGGAAGAAATGAAATTCTTACAGGGCAGATGTTTTGGGGTGGGGGAGATGACACATTCCTCTTACTAGAATGGAGTGAGTGAAGCAAGTATCTATGGAAACTCTCCTGTGGTGATACTGTAAAGCAGCTACAGTGGAAGTGTGAAGAGGCACAGGATTTGAAATACATGGGAAAGACCTGTCTCTGGGAGCTGTTTTAGATACCCCAAATGGGTATTTTGAGAAATAATGAGCCCTCAACAGTTGCCACCGACAGCATCCCGCGGCAGCTCTCATTCCAAATTGGAAAGTCAAGGTATGTCCTGCTTTTAGAGCTATCTGTGGATTTACTAGCCTAATTTTAGTTGTAGCCTAATTTTTAAAAAGATTATGTTGAACTGAGTTTTACTGTGTGGATTTAAAATTATAAGGCCATTTATTGACTGAGCATTAGCTGCCAACTGTGAAATGGTCAATTAAAAGGCTTATTTTAATTTTTCTAGGGTAGAACCTAATATAGACCAATAGCAGTGATGTGAACAAAACAGACTCTCAAAAGAGAGGTGTAGCATGGTCTGCTAAGAGATTTGAATAAGCCTCTTTCTTTGGGGCTTTGTTTTGTGTTGCCTCAGCCTTGCTTCCCCCTTGCTGTCAATTCAAAGCTTTGATGATTGCTTTCTGAAAATTCTCTGAGGTATTTGTTCCTTTGTGGGATTTAAATCGAGTTTTTCATCTTTGCTAGATTCTTCTCAGGAACTTCTAGCATTCTGCAGTCTTCCGTGTCCTTTGCAAGCAGAAGTACACTTCAGGTGTTAGTACAAAACTGGAGAAATATCCAAATGATGGGTCTTGTAGAAGACATTCCACTAAAATACTTTTTTCCTCGAGGTTGAGTTCTAAATTTCCACCTCAACACTGCGTCCCTTTCCAGTTGAAATTTCCTTTATAGCTTTCAAAGCAGCTCACTTGTTAAGCTGGGCTTGTCTGGATGTTTGCACACTTCAGTCTTGCTGGGATGAAGTAGGTCAGAGCTTTAGCAGCCTACCTCACACCTCAACAGAGGTCAAAGGACCAGACAGAGTACAAGAAACACGTAGCCGTAGTCCATTTTTTCCCCCTAAATATTTATTGTAATTTCAATTTAGCAAAAATACATTTTTTGTTAATATGCATTGTGTTTGGTCTGGGGTGTAATTTGCTTTTGCTGGAACATGAGCTCTTAGCACCTTGGTAGCACTACAGGTTACAGCACCTATAACACTCCCATATGGTCCTTGCTATGTGCTGAAGAGTACCACAGCTTGTGCCTCTGACCTGAGTGGACTGGTATACTCCAGATGAGGTTATAATCAATACATAATAATGACTCTGTTATTTTCCTATATATTTTTTAAATGTCCAAGTAAACAGAACTGCCTTTGCTAATTGAGGGGAGATATTTTCTGAGATGACGCCAACATTTCAACTTTGGAGCGTGTCTTCCAGTATGTAACAACCGATGCAGGTGTAGGGATGAACTGCTCTCCTGCAGTTTCTGATGCAGAAATGGTCCATGTAGACCTCAAAACACTACACTGAGTCTAGTATATAGTGTCAATACTTCCTTGCTTACATTATGGTGGAAATGGTTCTGGCTTCTTTTTACTAACAGCACAAATAACTCACGGCAGAGTGGGGAGTTCCAGACTGAACCCACATCATTTTAGTCAACTGAGCTGCTTAATTCAGGGGTAGTATTGACAGAGTCTCCTCTTAGTGCCCAGAGAAAGAAGCAGATGTGTTTCAGTTCAGAATATTGCTCGATTGTACTGCAGAAAACACTTGGCACGTGGTTTGGTTTTCACAAAGATTTTAACGGTAACTTTCCTTCTTGGAGAAATATGTCTTATTTTTAATAACAAGATCAGGACTCTTGCTTGAAGCTTTAACACCTGGTGAAGACATTAGCTCGGTATCGTATGCAGTAATCAATCTCTGCTTAGAGAGGCAGGAGGCAGCCTTTGAAAACACTACTCTCCTTCACATCCTAAGACAAGGACACGTTCCACAGTATTAGGGCTTCTCTTTTGTCACGCTGATTAAACTTTGTGTAATGAAGACAACTTCTCTGCAACAAACACGAACCCATATGATTGAATCCATATCCAATTCTAGCTAATCCTTACAAATCACTCCTTTTTCAAAAGAATGCACAGTGATAGTGCATCCCCTGTAAAAACAATATATCAGCTGTTTTTTCAGTATGAGAAATAAGTAAGGGTACCCAGATTATTTTTTTAAATCCTTTATCACACGCTTTGGAGTAATCGTTCAGCCTTGCCTTTCTCTCTTCTGTGGGTTCTGTATTGGAAATATATAGTTGATTGTATACAGCTGATTTTATATATAGTTTATATCTATTTTATAGATAGCTTATTCTGAAAGGAATATAGTGCTAGGGTACGTTAAGTTGAAGTCTTCTAAATTCTCTTAAGTACTAAGTTTTGGTGGAATAAACCAATGGTTTTATGATGACAGCAAAAGATTGCTCACTGGTGTTTAAATGATGGTTATATAGTACTGAAGATTTAAGTTTATGTACCTGTGCACCTTTTGTTTGTCATGAGGTTACTATACTGGGTAATAACTACAAGCAGAGGACCTTTCAGGAGGTAATGCTGTAGTGTATTTGAAATGGAATGCATGAGTAGGAAAGGTAATTTTGTACTAGCTTAAGAAATTATTTTACTCTTAATTTGGCATGTTTTAGGAAAGGAATATTGATTCTTGACATCTCGTGCTGTGATATGTGAAAAAACTGCCTGTCCTGGAAGGGCTTTTGGACATGGGCAGAATTCCTAAACCCTGGGGTTTAAAAGAAGCTATGGTATTCATTTTGATCCTTGGTCTTTTAAATTTTACTTAACGAACTTTTAATTAGAGAGTTGCTTTACTGATGTTAAATGAGTTCTAAAAATTTTAATTGCGCTGTTTTGTGAGAGATCCACCATGAGCCATAGGCTGGAATATATAGAGGAACACAAATGATAAATAAATATAGAGAAGAGAGCTGCCAGTACCATCATCTTTCTGTTGCAGAGCGTTGCATAGCACAGTCATAAAAATATTTTACTATGTGCCTATGCAGCATAACTGCACTTCCAGTGCTGTACTGTTCAAACACAGGCTGCAAGCTGTGTCTGTCGTGGATATGCATTTAGTGGGATAGGATGACAAAGTAGTAGAAGAGAGGAAGTGTTACATGCTATGATAATAAGCAAGAGGCTCAATTCTCATTCTGAAACCAGGGAAGTGCGGTATGAAAATCAAGATGACATCTCATGTCTTCTTGTTTACAGTGGTGTTTCTGCTGATACACAATGAGTTGCCAAGGCTTTATTTAAAAAAATAAAAATATATATATTTTAGGAGGTATTAAATGAAGGTGATGTTTGGTACTTTTAAAGAAACAGGTGATTTCATTCACCTTGTACAGACCTTGACTTTCAATAACCAAAGTAGTGGCTGTGACACTTCAAGTAGCTGATGGGAGATTGGGAATAAATTCTTATTGCTGTTGGTAACTGAAGTTTCTGGACACTTCTAATGATGACTTCTATCTTATCATGAGGCAATCAAAGAATATGGCATTTGGTAATACATTTAATGGTTGATGAATACAGAAATCTGTATGCATTTCTTGTTAGATAAATGAGGGCAACATTATTTATCATTTGTGTTCCTAAAACTACCCTTGAGATACCTTTTGTATCAGATGCAGATGTACAATACTAGCAATATCAGTAATGAGGCATTAAGAAGAAAAGTAATTTCCCCACGACTCTGCTATTGCATTATCTTTAATGTTGCACAGAAATTTCTGGAGATGACAGCCAAATATGATTTCAGGGATAATGATGAATGACTTCCTACAAGCAGGCCTGATTTTTCATTATAGCTTAACAAAATGGCAGGCATGATGCTGCCGAACGTGTGCCAAGATAGAGTTGTCACTAATCCATTATGAGAAGCTAAGATAGAAGATTTTAAAATGCACAAAATGAACATTGCAATGAGGGTAAACAGGTGGGTAAGTCTGAGGGGGAAGTTGTGTTGCTCTTATTTTCTGTTGTTTACAAATACTAACAAATACACTTGAATGTTGCGTGCCTCTGATTTTGTTCTTTCTTTTTTTTCCCCTCTGTTCTTGGAGGTGTGCAAGTGGTAAATTCGGAGAGGGGGATATATTCATTTTGTGTGGATTTAGAATTAAAAGAGCGCTACACAGTTCAAGTTTGAAATATGCTACAACCTGGATATTTCTAAATATGAATTGTCCAGCTCTTTTGCTATACGTGTGAAAAGACTTTGTCGGGCCGTGCTAGAATGTATTTTGGCACTGTCCCATGGATAGTAAACCACTTAGGACATCCCTAGAATGATGGTTGGACTTGAGTAACAAATGTACGTGAAGTTGGTAACATGGGGAGAGGAGACTGTGCTGTCTGTGATATAACAGCGTGTCAAGCAAGCATACCAACCACTTCATGCTCCAGGCATCTGTGTCCAAATACTGCCCTGATTGGCTTTAATTGCTGCCTTTCTCTATGCAGAGCATCATGGTGATTATCCCTGCTCCCTCTCCCTGTTCACTGCTTGCTTTAGCCGATTGTATCTCTGTGTTAACATTTAAGCCTTTAGAACCAAATTTGCATAGATGAAAAACAATCTGTGCACAAAACAGATGATGGCCACTGGTTGAAGGCCACCGGCCTTTCCAGAGCACCATTTATCAGTGACAGTTAATAGATGATTCTAACTGAATTAAGCAAAGAAAAATCCTCTCTTGAAAAGTGAGTAGGCCCCCAATGAAGCCTTATTTTCATGGTCCTTTTAAACTTTTCCTAAGCATGGAAATAAAATGTGATTGCTGTCTTTATTTTGGTACATCCCGTTCATTCAAACAAAGTGTTTTAAAATAGTTCATAAACTGCCTTTTGATATGGAGCTTGTCTGTGCAAAGTGGCTAATTATTTCCCCTAATGATATGAATTAACAGTTAAATGCTTCAATATTAATCTGCCATAAAAAGATTTCTCACCCCTGCTCAGGGCTCTTAGTTGACTTTTATGAACTAAAATGTAAAATACATTCATGGGGGATATCAACAGAAGCAGCTGTCACTGACTTCTCATTTGCATATTTTAATGGCTAAGCTGATTTCCTTATCAGGCATCAATTTTTGTGTGTATAAAATCCTGAAATCTTCAGATCTTAAGGAGTTCTAGAGTCAAATAAAGAAGTTTTTAGTAGCTATGAACTGCTTGAGGGTTGAGGTAGGTAATGAAGGTATCTTGATTCCAGTTGTCCGTGAACTTTCTCTGCAGCCCAGCTGTAGCTGGACAGACCAGAGGACCTAGTGCTGACTTTATTTCCTGGCCGTGTAGCATATAGTGCATAAAAATGCACTTGGAAAAAAAGCAGCTTCTCCAAGTGCCTGTGTCATCAGTTTCAGCAGAAGAGCTAAAAGCTGAATGAAAATACGGACTGTGGTTTTGGTTTGGATGAGATTTTTTTTGATTTGCCACAGAGTTGACAGAGGGCCAGTCGACAGCAGAGGTCTAGCACTTGGAAGCTGCTCATTTCTGAATCTTGCACCTTCCTAAGGACTCAATAAAATGATTGCACTTCTTTGCAAACACATTTATTCATTACACAATTAAATTAGCAGGACTTTTTTTATTTAGGGAGTATTTCTCTGATGGAACATGCAAGGAGTGTTTGCCACTAAAACGAGCTGTCAGGTATGTCTGTGTATGTACGTGTATTTTTACACACATGTATTTGTGTATTTCTCTGTAAACAGGATGACATTAAGAAAGAAAAGGATGGGAGTTAGGGATGGCAAAAGGGAAAAGTATTTTCTAGCATTTTTTACTTTTAATTTTGTCTATTTTCAGCACTTCAAACTCCTCCTTTTATTAGTTGTCTGACATCGGAAGCCTTTGCTATGTACTGTTAGGGAATAAATGCTTCATTCATTCATCCATGGTTCTGTAAGATACAGAAACCTCCTGTAGCTTCGTTCCTTCCAACACTTCACTTTATACAGAAAAGGAGAGATGGATCCTTCCCTGGAAATTCTGGTTTGACACTGGAAACTGGAGGAAGTTGGCACTTGCCATCTTTCTCTTCAGAGCCATATGAAACTGTACGTGGTTGTCGTTGTCTGGAATTCCATTAATTTCCAGGTTCATTGCTCCTTGGAATGGAGCAGCAAACAGAACAGCTGGTAGATTTCCCAGTTAAGGTGTCTCAAAAGGAAGTAGCTTATTCTTAATGCAGCTACTCGAAGCTTTCTTCTCGGGCAGGGTGGAAGAGTGTTATCTTGTTAGAGGACTGCAGAATTTTTGTTCACAGTATCCTGCCTCTTTGACTGTCCCGTGCTGGACTGCAGCATGGGTGGGGAAAGAGACAGGACATAGCTCTATATGCAGGCTTGTGGTTTATGACATCCGTGCCATCAAAGGGATGCCCTAAGGTGCTGCTGGGCTGGTTAAAAAATTAACCAGGTGCTCATTGCTTATGACTGTTTTGCATATCTAATCCATAATAATTCATTGTTATTGAGCAGATGAAATAACCACTCCTTTTCTCTCCCATGTGAGCTTTGTGTCATTTTCAAATACAGTTTGTTCCCATGTATGATTGATTATTCGGGCTCTTTTGCAAAGAAACATCTCCAGTATTGAACAGCATTTAATGTGGTGTCTTACAGAGATTATTATATTTTTTAATGTGGAGACAGCTAGGGTTTCTGAACTAAACCACAGTTTTAAAGCAAAAATTCTCAAACTGATGAACAGCACTGCAAATCAGGTACTAGCAGCTACTTGGCATTAACAGGCACAGGGAAAAGATGAGTTGCTTGGGCAGTCCTCACTTACTTGCATTGTTGGTATACGTAGCTATTTATATTTTCCCTCAGGCTTTCTCTGACATGTTTGGCCTACTATGCAAAACAGTTTGGCTTTCTTTCCAGCCCCCAAGAATTAATGTCTGAAAGTTGCAATGGAAACCACATGTGGTTTAGTTCATAATTTGTAAAAAATATTTCCCGTTTCAAAATGATTTTTCTTGTATTTTGCTGAAATTTCTGCTGATTCTTCATTTATGTCGTTTCAAATATTGAAATGACTTTCAGCTTTCAAATGGCATTTTGTTGGCACCTTTAGTGGTTGAGCGAGTAAGTGGGAACAGCTCATAGCCCAATAGAAAGGTTACAGCCTTCTGAGTCCAGTTAGAAAAAAGCCACGTGATTAACCCTTGGGAAGGTTCTTAATTGCCTACATTTCAATATTTTATCTTGTCTGCCTAGTGCCTTCCAGAGAATGTGTCTTACACATTGAAGGCTCTATGCAGACTGGCCGGGCTATTAAAACCAGACACCACAAAACCCAGCACAACTCCCCGAGCAGACAGTACTGGTAACGTGTGACAGAGCTATTGCTCTGCTCAGCACGTTAGTCCAGTGCTGTAAAATACTGCAGTGTTTACTGCACTTCAGGCAGTGGCAAGCTAGTATAAAACCCTGCCTCTGAATGCTTCTGCAGTACAGGAGAATATTAAAAATTATCTCACGGACTTTACTGTTGCTTTTAAACAATTGAAGCTTGTCAAGCTGGCATGCAATCTCTAGATCCCTCATACTCACTTTGTGTGCTTTATAGTAGTGGTTTAGGCTTCACCCTGCAGTGTATTGCACTTTAGCAGCACCTCTGTAGTCATTCAACACGGCACCTACTACACGTAACCATCATCCTTTGGCACTCACCTAATTAAACAAAGATGGAAATCCTGCTGATGGAGTTTGCAAAATCAAAATCTTAGGACTTTGGTTCCATGCCCATCGTTCTTAGAATTGGCAGCATCACAGTAGGGAATGTTTGACTAAAAAGACAATATTGATAGTGATCTCTAAATTAGACATGTTGCACGTTCTTATTCAGAGCTGGCTCAGGGCAGCTTAGTTGTATTTATAGACTGCAATATCTAGCTAATATGTCACTAAAAAAAGAAACAAACGCAGAGGCAGGCAAAAACACACAAGTTTTGGTCTTCCCACCAAAACTCGACAGTTTGAGTTGGGTAATTTCACTGATGAAGCCTGCACTCTGTCAAAAGAAAAAAACAAACAAACAAAACCCCAGAAGTTTTCTGGCAGCTGATCCAAGTAATTCAACTCGCTCTGCACCCACCTGATCTTTAGCTTAGCGAGCGTGCAGGAGTAGGACCCACCCCAGCTGCAGGTGGCTGAGGCCATGTGGGGGAGCAGAACTATCCTGTTCTGTGGAGAGATCTGTTTGGATGGAGTAGTTGTGGGGAAATATGTCCTCAGCCTTCTGACTTTGGTCCTCAGCGTCACACCCAAAGTACATGTGCAACAGATGGCAGGCTCACTGAATTTGTTTAATGTTTAAGTGCTACATTTTGTATGCCCTGAGATTGAGTGGGTGAGCACCAGAAGGGAAGGTTCCTTTTCACTTTATCTTTGCTCTTGTGTTCTGGATTTTGAAGCATCTCTGTGTGTCTGGGGAGGTGGAATGCACAGACTCAAAGGCAACTTGCAATTTGACTGGCAGATGCCAGAAAAAAGCAAGGAGCTGACGTGCAATTGAGAATTGGACCAAAATTCAGGGCTTGGAAAATGGAAGGGATCCTTTCTAGGAAGCAGAACTGTGGGGGAAGGAAGGTGAAGCTGGTGAGGGGACAGTGTAGGGGTTTGCCTCAGCTCGGGCCCTGCAGGCTGGGGGTTTTAAAAGTAAAATGGGAAGAGCCCCACTGCATTAAATGTCGTCTTCTGTTGAGCTTGGCCTTCTCCCTGAGCCTTTGATTTTGGTGCTCCTGTGGTTTTGCTGAAGTGTTGCACTAATGGGGCCTCTCAGACGCTTTTGGAGTGCTGGGGATTTTTATGTGTTTGGGTGGTTTTCTTGTTTGGTTGGTTTGGTTTTGTTATTCGTTGTTGGGTTTATGTGATTTTCCTCCTCTAATACAGGGCTACTTCAAGCTTGTTGCTGTGGTCACATTCCGTCATTCTCTCCTTTAGAAAAGGAGACCTGGACTGCGTTAGTTCTTGGCCTTTAGCACATTGTACCAAGTGTCCACAATACCCCCAGGTTTTGTTCTTTCTTGAGAGCAGTACTTAGAGTAACTGTTTTACGCCATGTACCTTGTTAAAGGTGTCTGATTTTATTTTCTTGATACCCTAAGAAAATTGCCTGAAATCATGATGTACTTCATGTACAATTCTATACTTTGCAGGACTGCAGGATTTACAGCTCCTTTGCCACTTAGCCCTGCTATAGAATATGGTGTTTAAGCTGTGCAAAGTGTGTCATCCATACTGAGTAACAAGCTTCGTAACAGCTTTGTAAGGCTAGACGTAAGGGTCATTTCATTCACTCTTTTTAAGCTGAGGTCAGCCTGTTGCTACTTAGAGGATCTGTTTTAAAGATTACCTCTCACTGGCCAATCCAAGATGGACTGTTACAGCTTTTGAAGACACTGGCCCTCTTGTCAACTCTAAACAGCTGGGAGTCTGTGAGCTTGGCACTGAATTTGGGTTTGTGTCTATCCAATTTTTCCAGTTCTTTTGAGGACAAATGAGTGTCTCATTACTGAAAAGAGCAGCTTGACACCTGGCTCAATTTATATTACAAATCTGACCACCTGAGTCTTATACGTGTGATTCCTCGAGGGCACCGAACAGCAGCATCAGTCAATGTCACCCACAGCTGATGTTTCTATTCTTCATAGAATAGAAGTGTCAGCTGGAAGCCTTGTAATCTTGGGAAGAGGGTTAACTGGCATAGTTAAAACTAGATGTAGATGGCAACAAACACTTCCATCATCCTAGAAAGCCCAACACATCATTTTTCTCTTGGGACTAAATGAATTAAGCACACATCTGAAAGTTTGCAGGATCTGTTCACAGCAAAAAAAAAAAAAAAAGGGAAAAAGGCTCCACTGACTTCTCACATTTTTATTAGCAGGTATTTGTATTAGATGGCAAGTTTTACACTGTTTATTTCAGATGCTTGTAATCACTCAAGTGAAAATTAGTCTCCTGCATGTGTTGCCCCTTGACTGTCTCTTTGTTCTCTTGAGAAACCATCTTTTCACAGTGAGAATAATTTGGTGTCTCTTCTTATTCAGAAGCTTTGCTTCTGATCAGTAAACTAGTTTTGTCAATACTTTTATGATGATGCAACTATTGATTAGGAGACCTGTAGGGGAAAAAAAAAGATAGAATTGGACAAAAGTAAAATCATTGCAAAACAATTTCTGTGGGAGGATTTTGTTGTTGTTGTTTCATTCTTACCGGTGTTTAAAGCCCAAATATATATTTCTTAAATCAAAATATGGAGCAAATATTCCAAAGTGTGGTGGAGAGTGTCTGTGCAATAGACTGTTTTGAAACCTATAAATGTAGAATTAAAAAAATAATATAGTTGGACAAGCACCTATGGATGTCATCCAGTCTAGCTCCACACTTGGATTCCCTGTGCTTAGGAAACAAAAACTATTGTACAGCTTGCATGGATTTCACAGAATCAGAGAATGTTAGGGGTTGGAAGGGACCTCTGAAGATTGAGTCCAACCTCCCCTGCCAGAGCAGGACAGAACTAGAGCAGATCACTCAGAAATGCATCCAGACAGCTCTTGAAAGTCTCCAGAGAAGGAGACTCCACAACCTCTCTGGGAAAGCCAATGTTCTACAGCTCTCAAAGTAAAGAAATCGTTCCTCATCTTGAGTTGGAACTTCCTGGACTCTAGCTTGGATCCTTTGCTCCTCGTCCTATTACAGTGCACAAGTGAAAAGAGGTTGTCCCTGCCTTCTTCACACTCAGCCCTTATGTATTTCTAGACATAGACATAAATTAGATCCCCACATACAGGAACTGGTTTCCTGTATGTGAAAGTTTGATTGCTAATTTCTAGAGTCAGTTCATTCTTATTATATCCAAACCATCCTCCTTATCCTCCATGTCTCCAGCTAATATCTCCTTTCCTCAGCAGCAATGAGTGATACAAACATTTTGGCTGGTGTCCTGGCCCCCAGCCTGGCTCTTGGCTTTCGGGCTTGCTCTCTTCTATTCTTTCTCTGAAAACAAACTCTGGGTTTAAACAGTGGTTAGGATATGGAAATGTCTTGACTGTAGCACTATGGCCTTTCTGTACTTCAGTAATGCAAATGAGACAGGTTGTTTGCAAAGTGTAGCTTGGGCATGAATCAGTTCTTTGCAAAGAGACTTACTGCTCCCCAAAACTTACTGTTAAGGTGCTCCTGTGATTGGCCTTTGTAAAAGCAGCTGGGTTTATGTAACAAATGGGTTGTCCCCCTTTGGGCTTCTACTTCCCTGGCAGATTGATTATGCAATTAGGAGCTCACTAATAATCATATAAAATCACAGTGATAATCCCAGATGAGAGATTTGGGTTTGTTCTGTGCAAATAACTGGTGACCTCCCAAATAGCAGTACTGCAGATGACTTAAAGGCTTGGCTCTGTGTCTCCAGGAACACCGCTGGGAAATTCCATTTAGCAATTTGGCATCACAAACATTGACGTGAAACCTGAAATGGTTCCCAAGCTGGTTGTTCCAGTGACAAAAGCAACCAAGGATTCCCCCCCCATCAGCTATCATGGGGTTTAAAAATAGAAAAAATTTACTTTCACTGTAAGCTCAGAGAGCCTGAAGAAGAAAAAAAGGCAAACCTACATCATTCACCACCCCCCAGTGAAATGTGTGGTTGATTTCTTCTTTTATGTTTATAGCCAAATGAAAATTGCAGAGTGTGTGTGAAATTTCTAAGTGATTTCAAGTATGGGAAGTAATTGAGAACTTAAAATATTTTTTCACTTTTTCTTTTTTTTTTGTTAGAGAGCTATTTGTGTATTTTCTGTCATAGTTTTTGCTTCAAAAATACAGCTTTGGGGAAGAAAAAAGCCCAATAAATTTTGTCAAAAATCTACTGGTTTTAACACAAATAAAACAATAGTTTAGCAGGTCCAGGATAGATGGTAGCCAGGGGGAGGAAGAAATGCCAGCATGTCCCAGTGAAATACTAGCATTAGCTTTGTCCAGATGAGGCTAAAAAGTTACACAAATGTGCTGATGTTTACTCTGGAATAAGTAGAGTCCGTTACTCATGTTTTATGTGTGGGGTTTTTTTTTTCCAAAGGCAAGCATGTATTAGAATAGGGATTCAGTTCTCATCATCTGTTCATGCCATTTCCATTGGATTCCTGGAAAGTGAAGTGAAAAGTGAGCTACAGTAGTTTGTTCTATTAATTCAAACAAAAGGTTTGGTTTTACCTTAGTGAGGAAAGGGAATCCTCTAAAAATGACCTCCTCTGTCATGCTGGAACTGAGATCTTTTTGCTTTTGTGTGCCCCCAAAATCCAGTATTGTATTTTTCATGGATGATGTTAAAACAACAAGACAAGTTAGTAAAGATTTGGGAAAAATCATTCCAAAATTAATTTTTATTGTTAAACCCAGAATTTTATTCCTCATCTGTTTTCTAGTTACATACAGTTGTTTACATCCTTTAGACCTAGCTTGCGGGCACTGAAGCACTCAGCCTTCAGGCTCGTGTCTTCCACAGCCCTGAGACAGATGCCTTCCTACATTGTAGAGGGGACGTGAGGCCTCAGTGGTTTAAGTGCACTGGTTTAGAAATAGTTAACTTCTTAATTCTCAGCAAAGTGGCATCATCATTTAAATTATCAGGAACTTATTACAGCTGTATGAAGTGTTCAGATCAGGAGCTGTCAAAATATGGCTAAGATGCTTGATGCTTTGGAAATGCTCATGGTAGAAGTATTTGAAAAGTGCCTCCCATTTCCCCCCCACCACCTTTTTTTTTCCCTTTCTTTCTGTAAATATTATAATGTTTTGTGACCTGCCCCCAAAAAAATCATCAAAACTATGGCAGAAGCTTCAGACTTTAAGCAGAAACCTTCACTGTAGGTGGTGGGAGGATTCCTTCTCTTTATCCTTCAGGTTAAAGCAGGCAAGTTGTGATGCATGAAAATATTTCTGTGTCAAGCCACTGTGTCCTTGTGCAATACTTTTGTGTTGCTCTGACAGACTGTCACAGTCTATCATCATAGTATGTTAGGTTATCAGCATAATATGTAGGAGGCTTTTACTGGCTTATATCCTGTACTTAGGCAGGACAGACTCATAAAAGTCAAGATATATATATAAAAATATAAATGCAGGAGGTTTTTAAGCTAAAATAATCAGCCCAGGATATTTTTCTCAATTTCATATGCAGGTAAGCAGTTATATTTTAAGCCTAATGTTGGAAGCCTGCATATAATTGGACAAGTAAATAAGCATATGACATTTACTCATCATGTTTAGACACGTATTTTATTTTTGAAAATTAATTAGATAATAACTGTTCAAACTAGAAAGTTTCCAGGAGGTATTGATTGTAGGGGTAGAATAATCTTCAACATAGCTCTAAAAGTATAATCTGATGAAATAGAAAGGTTTAGTGTGCGTGACTATAACTGATAGAATAGAATCAGAATTCAGTTACACTCGCTAAAAATTGTAGTCGAAAGATGGTAGAAAGGATTTGATTTTGCACTTCAAAACCTGATGACCCTAATCAAACTTATTTCTATTACCGAGTGTTCCGAATAAAGTACTCTTGAAGTGAATGAAACCAATTAGTTAAAGCACATCTATGTTTCGATACTGATTTGCAAGAGTCTGCCGATCTTTCTTGTTTTCTTGTTGGGGTTGTTCAGTCTGGGGAGGAGAAGGCTCAGGGGAGACCTTATCGTGGCCTTCCAGTATCTGAAGGGGGCTACAGGAAAGCTGGGGAGGGACTTGTTAGGCTGTCAGGCAGTGATAGGACTGGAGGGAATGGATCAAAACTAGAGATGGGTGGATTCAGGTCAGACATTAGGAAGAATTTCTTCCCCATGAGGATGCTGAGGCACTGGAACAGGTTGCCCAGAGAGGTGGTAGAAGCCCCATCCTTGGAGGTTTTTAAGCCCAGGCTGGATGGGGCTCTGAGCAACCTGCTCGAGTGGGAAGTGTCCCTGCCATTGGCAGGGGGTTGGAACTGGATGATCTTTAAGGTCCCTTCCAACCCTGACAATTCT
>JANHFX010008923.1:0-39799 GCA_027560015.1 Chloroceryle amazona
ACCCCACAGCCTCCTACACCCACAGAAATATGACTTCTCCATTTTGGATTAACAGCGAACCAAAAAGAAACAAAACCAAACCAAACCAAAAAAACCCACCCAAAACAAAACGACGGAAAAGCAGCAAGTTTTCTCAGTCCCGACATGCCGCACATAGCATCTCGGCTGCAGCCAACTGGCTCGGGTTACTGGTGTGGCAGCCAACAGCGGGAGCATGGGGCCCTGTGCACCAGCTGCCGCGCAGGGACAAATGGCTGTGGGGACACGGGGAGCGAGAAATGCAAAGGAAGGAGACAGGGAGCATGAAAGGCCAACCCGGGGGTTGCCGTGTTCTCTCTTAGCAAATGCCAGACTCGGCACCCAGGACTCCAGTGTGGACGCTTTTCCCCAGCGGCTCCGTGCCCAGCCAGGCTACACCGGTGCTCACCCTGCACCACCACACTGCCAGCTTCCACACAGGCAATTCCAGCCGCCAGAGCATCGACCTGATGGGGGATGTGTGATGTCCCTCTCGCATTCCCCAAAGCTGCTCCAGTTTTGTTGCCACCTACTGTTGAAAAGCTCTTTTTCTCACTTGTGACTGGTTAGTGAGAGATGCCTACAGCCCAGAATGTCACACAGACCTATTGACCCTTTCCTTTAGAGTGGTGGCTTTGCCACCCACTCCAGACCCGTCAGCTTTCCAGCTCAGCAAGGGCAAACTGTCGCTCTGGGCTTTTAAAATGAGGGGTACCTGTGCGTGGAGCTGGGGAACAGCATCTCCCTCTAGTGTCTGCCCAACTGGAGGGCTCCCTGGCAGCTGCCAGGCATTTCTCCAGACCCTGCTCCGACCTCAGCTGTGCAGGGAGATGCAGAAAGGATGTTTGGGGTTCAGCCCAGGCACCAACTTGCAGTGGACAAAGTTCACGGCTGAGGTATCTCACACCAACACCACACCAGAGGACTAAGGGACTTACCTTGCTTCTGAGGGTGACAGAAACCTGGGGTGCCCTCAGGACTGAAGGATGGTCCCTCCCTCTCTGAGGTGCAGCTGTCAATATACCCCAGGAGCGGGGTTTCCAGGCAGAGGAGCCATCGCCATGCTGAGCAGCAGCTCCTTACTGGCAGCAAAGGCCCAGAGCTGGCCAAGGTCTGCAATCAGCTCTGCTGCTGCTCGGTATCACCACAAGCTCACGCAGCAACTCCACGGCTGACAATGGCCACTAAGCTCCTCTCTGGGCCCAAATAATTGGAAGATTATTGGGGTGTTGCAGTCAAGCAAGCACCAGCTTTCACAAACCTTGCTCAAATACATGCTACGTGGGCAGAAACACTCAAACACGTCACTGAGGAACAGAGGGGACAGCAAAAGGCACCCTGGTCCCACTGTGCTCCCGATGCCCTCACCCAGGGGGGCTCATGCTTCCTGCCTATAACCTGCACACCCAACCAGGCCCAGAGAGACCCACGTTCCTCCCAGTGCTGGCAACAGGAGCAAGCCCCACTCCCAGCCCTGCCTGCATAGCAGAGACAGCTTCCCTGGACCACACGCATCTCATACTCACCAGAGAAACCATGGGAGAGAGAAGCCATTGGGGAGAAGAAAAAAAACTCACCACCCCTCCACCCACAGGCAATGCTTCATAGAGCTGAACCACAGCTAACAGATCAGCTGAGACAGGCCCATAGGGATGCTGACTCCACAGCAGAGCTGTGCAAATAGCTCACTCATTCTGGTTCCCCCCTGCCCCTTTCCACTTCCCCCCTTTCCTCTGGGCTCTTTTACCTCCTCTTCCCCTAAGCCCACGGCCCCACTTGCCTCCATCACTGGCAGTTGCAGGCTCCTCTCTCTGCCTGGTCCCTGCGTGCATCATCTGCCTCCTCTCCAGGCAGCTCCCTCCCTCCACAGCTCCTCTCCCTTTTGAAGAAACTGCCTTAGCAACTGGCATCAGGCCAGCAAGATCATGGGTTTTTCCTCCCACCCCCTTCTTCTCCTTCAAATAACGAGATGGCCAGGGAAGGAGCTGTAAGACCTCATGCTGTGACCAACAGAGCCCCATGTGTGGCAGTGGGCTGAGCACACCTACCAGCTTCCAAAACTCGCCTTCTGGGACTGATGCTCCAAGTATGCCAGGTGCTCTGGGGACATGGGCAAGAAGGTCTCTTTCTAGTCCTCCTTCTCTGTCCCTTTTCCAAATGACATGTCCCCAAAAGCCAGCCAATTCCTCCCCAGACACCTCTAGATCTAAGCACCTGCCAGGTGAAGGCACATCACAGGGCACAGAAGGAACAGGTTTCAAATCACCCATTTTTGCAAGAATTTCCTTCCATTCTTCTGTCCCTGCCTTGTGCACCTCGGGTACTCTCCATGGACTATTTCCTCTCCCATTTCCTCTCCTTTTCCCTCTATTCACTGGGCTTCCTCCCCCTCCCCCTCTTCCCCCGCTTTCTCTCCCTTGCATGCAGTTTGGCCTACAGCCTTCAGTACTCACCGCCTTTACGTCTCCCTTCCTGGTGTGAGCGGGGATGACATGGATTTTGTGCTTGTGCCAAGCTCTGCATTTATGAGAGAGGAGTAAAAAAAAAAAAACACAAACCCAACAAAACCTGACAACAAAGCCATGAAGCCCTGGAAGTTTGCTAGAAGATAATACTCAGGCAGGGTCACATCAGCCTTGCTTTCCCTCCATGCTGCCTTGCAGCTCGCATGGGCAAGGAATTATTTGGGCTGCTCCAAATGGAGTTCAATATACTGCTCGCAATCCC
The DNA here is from genome assembly GCA_027560015.1 of Chloroceryle amazona. NCBI lineage: Eukaryota > Metazoa > Chordata > Aves > Coraciiformes > Cerylidae > Chloroceryle > Chloroceryle amazona. The sequence continues at coordinate 2,746 of JANHFX010008923.1, forward strand.
TCAGCCAGCTGCCGCCTGCTCCTGCTTGCTGTGGGGGGGGGTCTGTGCTGGACTGGGAGGCACAGGAGGACAAAGCCCACTTCCCTCTGCTCTAATGTCGTCACCTATCGCCTGCCTTTTCCTTGCCTCATGCCTGCCAGGGGTTAATAGCTTTGCAGCCGAAGTGGCATCTCACTTCAATCAAAGGTTTCCTCCTAAATCCTCCAGCACTGTCACAGTAAGTATACTGCATCTCTTCCCCTGCCTGCCCAGTTTGGTGGGAGAGCTTGGTGAGGCAGATCTGCTTAATATAACCTTAAATTAAAAGATGGAGAGAAGCAGGAGACCCCACTGAGAAAAATTCAGAGAACTTCAGCATTAGGGGCCACAAGCCCAGGGACCATAGATGAAGGGGGCTTTGAGTCCAGACTGTTTTAGTAGACAGCAGCATTTCCAAGAGAGGCCAGCCAGCTGGCTCAGAACATGAGCACAAAGGGCTATCGATTTCAGGACAGCCAGTTTTAAGCACAGACCTCGGCTTTCACACCTCTTGCTTGCAGCAAACACGAAGGAACTGCTTCTCCTGCCCCGAATGGGACCAAGGGTCACTTCAGCCACTGATAGCTGCCCCCTTGCGAGAGAAGACAGACGAGATAACGCTCCCATTTCAGAGCTGAGAAACACCTTTTCTCCATTTGGAGAACATCTGTCCTGTACATAACACATTTTTAAAGTGGCAGACCACCTTGCATGGGTGCACCACAACTTCTCACTTCCCTCCAGGATACAGGCATGAAGGTCTGTGAACATGGCTGCAAGGACAAAGCTTTAGGCTCTACCAGGGTTTGAGGAAGGTCTAGTGAGACGAGCTGCCAGATCTCAGCTTCAATGGATGAAAGCAAGAGCAGGGTCTGGACACAGATGATACACCCCAGCAGGAGGTATGTACAAACAGAAGTAGCAGCGATACCTAAAAACCAGTCAAGGGCTGGCCCATGCAGCCTAGAGACAATCCAGCTCCAGCAACAAAACTTCATCACAGCTGTAGAGCTTTTGTCCAAGGTGGTGTTTGGGGGTCAAGACAAGAGCAGCCCAATTCCAGCATCTCAAAAGCTTTCTGGGGTTACCTGTGGATCCTAGTGCCTTCCACAAGCAGCAGCTGCTCTGTCTCCTGCCCTTTGATGCTGTCAAACAGGGAGAAATCAAAGCCCAGGGTACACCAGCAGCACGTATCTGAGCTGGCTGTGCTCCAACAGCATCACAATCACAGTTCCTCAGACCAGCTCCTCCTGCTGCTGAGCCTTATGAGTACACTGACTCACAGCTGCCTTAGCCAGGGAGGGAAAACTGGATTTTGCTGCTCCAGGAGCCAGGTTGCTCCCACCTTGGAAAGGAAAAGGATTCAGGGAAGCAACAGAGCAGAGGAGCCTCAGAAGAGCTGAGCTTGCAGTTTGCTCTTTTTTTGACATCTGGAAGGCAGGCGACCGTTCTGGCAGAAGCAATGCTGGCAGCAAGGCGACCCCTGTTTAGATGACCACCCCCACCACCACTTGGCAACAGCCTCCAATACAGAAAGCAGCGGCAGCTCTAAGCAGAGTTCAAGACACCACCTGCATCCCTCCAGTGCTACAGATTCCTCCTCAAACACTTGTGGCCTTGCCAGTCTCCCTGCTTGTTACTGTAAACCCAATTCTGGACAGTTACATTTGTCCAATCTAAGTGAACAACCCCTAATGTAACCCAAAAATAACAAAATCACCTCATCACCTCTACCACTCAAACCAGGTTATAGAAAAGCCTCAACATAATGTGTCAGGGATCACCAGGACACGCAGAACTACCCGCAGGAAGGATGCACGACTATGGTTTGTACCTCCCTGCTGTGTGACGGGGCAGTGCCTGGTGCACAGCAGGGGCTCCATGGCCGGCCACGATACAGAATGACAGTCAACACGTCTGTAAAAATTGCAACCTGCTGACAGATGCTGCGGGAACAAAGTGAGGGCAGAAACGTGTCCAGTGAATCACCTGCTATGAATTGGTTCAACCGGTTTGAAGTCCCACACCGAAAAGCAAAGACACCCTGGGACTGTGTAATCCCAGACAAAGGAGTGGGGGCAAAAGGGAGAGTAACGTGCCAGGCAGGAGGGACAGCGCCCTGACATGGCCCTGGGGATGAGCTCAGAAAGGTGGCAAGACCCAGCTTGTTCCTTCCTGCCAGAAACTCCGATTCCTGCCTCCCCTCCCACACACCACGCTCCTGCTGCGACCTTCCTCCCAGCACAGCTGCCTCCAGGCAGGAGCTGGCACCTGGAGATCAAACCAGAGCCTAGAAAACAGATCACTGTGGGGAGTGGAGGCGAGTGGGGAAGGAGAAAGGTGCCCAGGGCATGAGACTTGCTGAACTGTTCTAAGAAGGGATGAGAGAAAAATTGACCTTTCCACAGCCTACAGGCTGCTCCCAAGGGGTAGTGAACCTGCCTGGCTCTGGACCAAATTCATCTCATGTCTCTACCTGAGCCAGGGTCAGTGCTCTCTGAAGGTGAGAATAAAAAAATAAAATAAAAATTCAAAAATAAAGACCACCCCTCTCTAGTTAATCCCAGCCTAGGCAGTGCCTTCCTGTCCCTGCTCGGAAGGTTCAGTATGGGCATGGTGGCTCCAGCCTGCTTGGCACCCGTCCCCAGGCAACCCTGGCTCTGCGTGTTACGACTGGGCACTCTAACGTCAGCCAGAAGTGTGCCCCTGTGGGCAAGAAGGCCAGTGGTCTTCTGGGGTGCATCAAGAAGTGCATGACCAGGGGATTGAGGGAGGTTCTCTACCCCTTTGCTCTGCCTTAGTGAGGCCACATCTGGACCATTGTGTGCAGCTGTGGGCTCCCCAGTGCAAGAGAGACAGGGAACTACTGGAGACGGTCCAGCAGAGAGCTAGCTACAAGGACAATGAGGGGCTGGAACATCTCTCTTATGAGGAAAGGCTGAGAGACCTGGAGCTGTTTAGCCCAGAGAAGACCGAGAGGGGATCTTACCAGTACTTACCAATACCTTAAGGGCAGGGGTGTCAAGAGGATGGTGCCTAGTGAAAGGACAAGTGGCAATGGTCACAAACTGGAACACAGGAAGTTCCACCTCAACATGAGGAAAAACTTCTTTCCTGTGAGGGTGACAGAGCCCTGGAACAGGATGCCCAGAGAGGCTGCAGTCTCCTTCTCTAGAGACTTTCAAAACCTGCCTCGATGCGTTCCTGTGCAACCTGCTCTGGGTGAACCTGCTTTAGCAGCGGGGATGGATTAGGTCATCTCCAGAGGTCCCTCCCAACCCCTACCACTCTGTGATTCTGTGAAATGCACTCCGGCTGGCTGGTAAATTCTCAGTGGGACAGTGGCACAAGGGAAAGCTGCAACCTCAGGAGCACTTAACTCACTGAGCTTGTTTTAAGTTTTCATGTGCTGCTCTAAACACTAAAGGCATTCAACAGAACGGCATCAAGATTTAAGCTTAAATGAAGATTTAAGATGATGACCTGACTCCTTTCTCTCCAGCAGACTTGCAATCTGTACCAGGCAAGCAGGACCAACCATTTCTGGTTACAGTGTCTGCCCTGCAGGAATTAATCTAAACTTTTTTCCATCAGTTTCAGTAAAACAGACAATTTGGCTTTGCTGTTCCAGAATGGTCCGTGCATTCTGCAGGTAACTCTTTATCCAGGGAAAACTGCTGAAAAGGGTTAAAGCAAGGGTTTTAAATAAGTAGCTTCATGTTATATATAATCTATCACTCAGAGTAACCATAGGAAAGCACATTTTAAATGCTGGTCTTTTACAGTGGTTAACCCTGAAATTAGGGACTTTATCTTTTCTCCATTATCACACTCATCTTTTTGAGGTACAGCTACCCCTCAAGCCGAGCTCAGCTCTGCTGCTTTAAAACAACTCCTGCTGCAGCCAAGTCTCCAAAGAGGTTAACATCTGAGTAAAACAAGTCCTGTAACCATACATCGGCCAGCAAAGTTAATACCTGCCGCACAATGGGAATAAAGTTAGAAACTCATTTTGTGAAACGCTGCCTCCTCATTAGCCCAAGGGAGAGAAACCAGGTGCTTACTGATGGTTCACTCTCTCACACAACCCTGAGGAGCATAATCATTTACCAAGCTATAAATGGAGGGCTTAGCAGCAGCTGCACCACATGAACAGTGTTCTGACACTTCTATTGGTATATGGTATATAAAGCTGGGTGAATAACTGATTTTTCGGTTGGCTGGCGATCCTGAAAAAAAGTCCACCAAAAAAATTCATTTGGGGTCGGCTGAAACAAATGTTTCACTCTGACTCTTCAGCCCTTTATAAAAGCTAGCCATGAAGAGCATTCAAAATGAAAAGTAGCTTCAAAGAGAAAAATCTCAAAGCAAATGCTGAAACAAAATAGGGTTTTTTTCCACTTTTCTCTTCAGAAAACAAGTTTGGCAAATCAAAAAAACTCATAAAATGCTTTTGTTTTGCCAAAATTTGTTTTTCTTCTCAAGATTTTACCCAGCTCCACAAACAATTAAAACTTATAATAACCTAAACAGAGACATTAGTAACCCTGATGAAATACAGGCTTTAAAAAACAAACCAACCAACCAACAACAACAAAAAAAAAATGGTCTCAGCCACTGCACAAATGTCACAAAACTAAAATCCTGAAGAAACTAAGCTAAAAACCACTAAGCTCTTCTTGGCTCGGCAGGAGAATCTTATTAAGTCTCTGAATCGTATACCCACAGATTTGGGATGTTGTAAAAATTAAATTAGTCTTCTTATTAGCAAAGCAAGAAAGGAACCAGGAGATTATGATACAGCAACTGCTACTGTGAGCCAATTTTTCACCATGTTTCTGCTTTTCTCCTGTGAACCAACAATTAGCAGGTGCTCTCACTGCTCTTGTAAAGGCAGTCATATTTTTAATCTCAGGATGCAGGTTTCTGACTTTCCACTCAGTCTAATGTAATTCAAGGATTTAATGCCACGCCACGGTGAGATTCTCATTTCGCCTTCCAATTTGTTTCATTTGAAGCCTCTGCTTGTTTGTGCTCTGTAGCTGCATCTAGCTATGCAGCAGGTGAACGTAAGACCCAGGGCAGCTGGCACTTAAACCCTTGGGACACTGAGGAAGAAAGGTTACCCATCGCCATGCACTTCCAGAAAGCAGGATGGACTCACCCTCTCCTGTTTTGCCTTTTGCCAGGAGTTTAATACAGACTTTTCTCAAGGCTAAACAGCCCCAGATCCTTCGGCATTTCCTTATAAGAGATATGTTCCAAACCCTTTACTAGCTTGGTAGCCTGCTTCTGTACCCTCTCCAGCACCCCAATGTTCTTCTCATAGAGAGGGGCCCAAAAGTGGACACAGTATTCAAGGTGTGGCCTCACCAAAGCCGAGTACAGAGGCACGATCACCTCCCTACATAACACTGCAGGTAGGTTTATTTATTTATTTACTTTTCTTTAAATAGCACTGTTAATCCCTGAACAGCCAGCTATCCAGTGGGGATAGAAGCGAGCAGCTGAGCAGCATGGCACCTCTGGTCCAGCAGGCAATGGTGTTTCCAGCAGGTGAGGTGCAAAGGGGCGTCCTGCTTGTCCATCCTCAGCTCTCCTGGGAACCAGGGACAAACCAGCCATCTCCAACCCTGCCCTGAATGGACAGAGCTGGAAATCCCTCCAAGGAGAATGTTGCTTTTAAACCTGCACATTCCAGAGTGGAAGCCCAGGGAGCTCTAGCATCAGCCAAAGACGACAGGATCTCATCCCTTCCTCCCTTCAGTTTACAGCACCCCACAAAACGCCCCAGGTTTTACACAGTGGCATGCTGGCCTGAGTGAAATGAAAGAATAAGAAAGCTTGGTTCTGTGCAGAAGAGTATGGAGAGCTGGGGTTCCTGCACACCAGTCCTTGGACGTGTCCCAGGAAGATAGATGAGCTGTGGAGATGCCTCTGTCCTGTACCCCAGCCCCAACTTAAATGGTATCCAGTACCTAACAGGGTAATCCCAACTGCATCAAAAGTCACATATAGCTAGCTCTAAGTATCTTTTGTTGTGTATAATGATATGTAACTATACGGTCATTACATAAAATGAGCTCCTAACAGCAAACTCTAGACCAGGAAAATGGTCTGGGCAGCAGAAAATACACAAACAAAAGTAAATGCAACCCCCTTTGTTTAGACATGTACATTGAAGTGGTGTGCTAGAGAAGACAGTTGTGAATTCATCAGCTTCTCTGACCCCCTCCAAGAAGCAGGGAACAATCCCACTGCGACTGCAGCTTCTCTCTTTGAGACAACTCTGCTCACAGGAAAGGGGCACCTGTAATTTATGAGCTACACTTCTGCAGCTACAACAGCAACTGCAGGAGAGCCTTCTCCTCTCCCTCTCTAGTTTCCCACTTGTGGGCTTGTTTTGCAGAAGAGCAAGGCCTGCCTCTGTCTCGTTTTCCTCTTTTCCAGCAGCAGGTCTATTTCTGGGGAGCCTAGAGCAGCAGTGGGGTCCACAGTGCTCCATCAGGCAGGAGAGAGAAGCACACCGCCTTGAAAGTAGAGCATGAACTCCCCTGTGGTCCTGACAGCCTTCCCTCACCCGCCTCTACCCCTTCGGGTTCTGAGGAGAAACTGGAGCCTATTATCACGTCTGGCTTCTTTGTCAGGTGTTTCTTTGATGCAAATTCAACCACAATGAAATGGGCTGATCACTGCAGACAGCCAAAGGAGTAACAAACACGCAAACTGCACTGTGACCTGCAGAGATTAGAGCAACCAAGCCTGTAGACAAATCGGCAAGATTAAACACAAATGAGCGAGGAAATCTTTGGAGAATTACCCAGGGAGACAAAAATAAGCAACGCAGACAGAAAGTAAGGGAACAAGGCAGACCAAAGATTGGACAGACCCTATCAGTACAGAAATTATTGTCTTCTCCCACCTCCTACAGCTTTAGCTTTACCCTAATGCCTTTGCTCCAAGGAAGTCAGCACCAGGCTCACTGTGGGGAAAGGGGCTGAGAGAAGCCCTTAGCACATCTTTGCTGTGTTCTGTCACACCACTGCCACTGCAGAATCAACTCAGCCCTTACAGAGGAAGTCTTTTCAACCCTACCTTCGGTTTTCTTTTGGTCCTTTTTTCTTTTTTTTAAAAAACTTCTGGAGAGCTGCTGCCAGGAGTTCCTTGCCATCAGAACCACCCTGCTCATCTCAGTGTCTGTAGAGTCCACCTTCACTTACAACCCTGCAAATTCAAGGACAGCCTACCTGGAGCTATAGGTACTATTGGTATCCATCTTCCAGCAGTGTAACTTTCTCAGCACAGAGGACCCAGAGGTTTGCAAGTCCAGAAAATGACCCACCTGTATAGAGTGTGATGCAATCCCATGGCTGTGAAGCTTCTCTTCCCACTTTACATTGGGGACAGGTGTGCTGAGGAACAGCCCAGAGTTCCTGGCAGGCCTCATGCTGTTCGAACACACTGCAAATACGTCCCTGCCTGCAGCACAACAGCATCTTGAAAAGTTTCTTTAAAGTTTTGAGGGTAGGGCTATTCCTCTGAAGGTGAAAATACTTAACTTGAGGCAGCACAGTCTACCTTGCATTACTTCATTTTTCATCTGTGGGCAGTAGTGATGTCATCACCCTGCAAGGTATTAGATCATAGAATCACAGAACAGTTTGGGCTACCTTGCACTCCCAGTCTCAGGGCAAGGTGTCTTTCACAAAGAGATGGGAATTCAAGCACACAAAGCACACTGTTTCACCAGTTTCCTGAGACAGGCTAACCTCCAAAGTGCCAACACGGTCCTCCGGTTGAATGAAACATGAATGAAACACTGGCAACAGCAGCCTGTGCCAGCTGCAAGGGTCCTACAAGCTGGAAAGGACCTAACTCCCTACCTCTTTGGTCCTGGACTGGGGGAGAATTGGCTCAGGCCACCCTCTGAATGAAAGAGCAGCTTTTCCTAACAACTGCGCTCACACTGCCAGCCCCCTAAGGAGCTGCACTGATTTGAAACCTAAAGGCCAGCTGTTTGTTCCTCCCTCTCCACCCTGCCTCCTCCTCCCCGGCCAAAGGAAGAGGAAAGTTGCCAGAACAGGCTTCATTTAGGTGGATAGAGAGAAGGGGAAAGGACACTCCTTCAAAATGGAAAAGGAGGGAAAATTGCACCCTTAAGAGCACAAAGCAGCCATGCAACTGCTCATTTTGCCATTGTCAGAGGGAGGCAGCTCAGGCCAAGAGAAAGTGGAGTAACCTGCAATAGTCCTACCAGCTGCAAAACACCCGTTGACAGCTGCATGTTGATTCTTCACTCACTTTAGCATTAACCAAGTGACAAAAGGCTTTAGTGCTCCTAATGAAAACACAGTCCCTGCACGCAGGATAATAACACAGCCGTGAGAAAACCCCATTTTGGTAGTACAATTCATGTGCAAACAGGTTTCGGGTCAAAGTTGTTAAGATTTGGAGAAAACATTTGATGAGATTTGGGGCTAAGGAGGGAGAGGAAAGGGAGGGTTTGAAGGGGGGCATGTGTGGGACACTTCAGGCCTACTTTTGATTTGTTTCCAAAACAGCCATGCTATTGTAATTGTGATAAGGTTCCCTGTAGTTTAAAAGCCAAAATGTGATCAGAAAAGGCCCTTACAGACCCCAACCCAGCCTCTACATTTTTGAAACAGCCTGTTAGATACTTTCCACTCTGCTCTGAACTCCTGTGGAAGCTGCTCCCACTCTTCTCCAAGGCTGCTGGAAGGAGCTAAAAGGCCTTAGAAAGAGATCCATCAAAATCCTCATCTTCTGTAAACTCCTTGGACTGGTGAGCATAAAGTAAGAAAACCAGTAGTCCAACTACTCATAAAGTGTCTGCACACAGCTGCCAGCATCCATTTGTTCTTTCCAGGCAGCTTCCTGACAACCTTCTTTTCCCCAACTGTAAAGAGACCCGAAAAAACAGCTCCAACCACAGCAAAAATTACAGTTCAGTCAGTATTGCAGCTCTGCAGACCTCAGTGACAGCCTGAGGGGACACCAAAACAGATACTAGACAGAGCCAGTTCTGCCATGACCACACACACATCTTCTGCACATCTCATCGTACACCAACCTTTTGCTCCGACCATACAGTTGTCCACAGACTTTGGAAAAGCATGCTGGGATGAAGCTGTGCAGCAGGAGCAACACGACTGCCCTCCCTTTCCCTGTCTCACCAGGGCCAAGACCTGTTCCTACCCCAAGCAATGGGGCAGATCCTGACTGGTATGGGGTTTTTTAAATATAAAAACATATATATATGAACAGGCTGCATTTAACAATTAGAAATATTGCCAGAACTAGCACTGGAGAAGCTAAATTGTCTTGTTTCTTTTGCTACTTGAGTTGGAGTCTGTTACTGGTAAATTACCCCTAAAAGCACGAGGTATTTAACACCACCACCAAAAGTGTCTGAGGTGGGATGGAAGGGCTTGTTCTCCCCAAGTAACAACATACGAGTCCAAAAGGCTTACCCCTCTGAGGAGCTAGGCCAGCTCTGACACAGTGTGGCTCATAGGGACTGAACTGAACACCACAGTGGCCTTCAGGGTTTGTAGTGCAGCAAGGTCTGCGGTGCTCTCTGTCTTATGGCACAAGGTCACAACTACTTGAGGTGTGCTGGACAACCTGTCCTATGACACATCCTCTTGAGCAGCTGCAGGCCAGTTGATGGCTTAAGGTTTGAACCAAAGAACTCGCTTTTCTTCCCTTGTGAAATGCCTTCTGAAGACCAGCTCAGGCCAGACAACACTTCCTGCCCTTTAGAAGATTAAGGCCATCTTGAAAACCACACCTGACTTCAGTAAGCTGTCCTCCCTGCAGTTTTTCGCTGGCTGAGGGAAATAAACACCAAATGTTTTATCACTCAAAGATTTTAAAACAATTGAGACACATTTCATTGGAAAAGCAAAGACAAAGGCACAGACAAGGCTGCTGAGCTGAAACTGCCTCTCTGCTTCCCCTCCCTCCTCCTTTAGTAACTTCAGTGCTTTAAATATGGGAGGCAAGGCTCACACAATGACAACAATCCCAGCAGGAAACCTACTTGTATTCTGAGGGGATTTGCTTGCTAGTCCTGGTGTCAATCATGCAAACGCCTGTGGCATGGGACTGCACAGGCATATGTACAAGTAAACCCCTGATGATCCATCCCTAATGAGTAAGGATCAGTCACAACAGCTCAACTGCTGGCATTAGCACAGGCACAGCAGGTCAGCAGCACATGCCACCTTGGTCACACAAAGCAGTGAGGACACAGGTAGAGGCCCAGTAGATCACCTTAGGGCACAGAGCCTGAGAGAGTCAGCTTCATTTTGATGCCTTGGTTCAGTTTACTGTACATATTCTGAGCTTAAAAAACTATGCTCAAAAGATCATTGAGCACATGGAATACCATGCCAGAAGGATTATTAAGGCAGCTTAGACAAATATTTCAAAATATCTGTACCACCTTAATTTGACTCTCCTTTAGTCTTCACTTATGGAGTCCCATTAGGAACCTCTGTGGATATACACACCTAATGGGAGGCGAGTATGGTCCTGACAAAATCAGCGGATCTGCAGAGGAAGATTCAGAGACCCTAAGCTAGGAACATTGTTTTATTTGGTGACCATGTGGTGAATCCAGATGTTAAGACAGTGAGCACTCCCCTATGCCTCTGGAACGTGTGTGATATCTATTATCAACTGAGACGTCCTTGGATGTCACTGACAAACTACAAAGTGCAGCACGGCCTCTCAAATGAAGTCGATCTTTGCAACCCTGCTGTAACCTGTGATATTACAGGTTTAAGAATGGGTTGACAAGATGAAAACAGGAGCTCCAGCAGCTTCGGGTGCTTAGCACACACACCTGACTCCTAGTGTCACAGGGCCCTGGTTGTACATCAAACAAGAAAAGCTCCTAACTTCTTAAGCCACATCCTGGAGAAACTGGCATTTCTGCACATCCCAATCAGGCAACTCATGCTGGGCACCAAACGACAGAAACGCACGAGTGACCTCCTGCAAAAGAGCTGCCATGACCAGCTGCCTCAAGCCAGGAGAGCCTTCCACTTCACCGTGCCTTCGCCATAGTTTCCACACGCAGCCATCCCCTCTCTTCAGCTCTATGAAATGGGGGCCCTGCAGAGAAGAGTTTCCCTGCACTGTACTGATTTGGAAAATAAATCTGCGCAGGGCACGAGGTGAGGATCGGCTAAAGACAGGATGATAGTAAGTAACGACTGTCACATTGCAGAAGCACGACAGGATTGAAGCTTCAGTTCCAAAGCACAGCAGCAGAGCTTAGCTTCTGAGGATTTTGTTTTATACCTACAGTCTGGATTTATAATGTTCCTCCTTAGTTAAAAATTATTTTTAAAAAAGGTCTTCTAACATCTGGACTTGTATCAATGCTAAAACAGGCACCAGCAGCTGCATTTAAACCCTCGCATCTGCAGCCCAGCTCTCCACCAAAAATAACTGACAGCAATAGGGGGCTCTTGCAACACACGCATTTATGCTCACCCGATGGGTTTGACATATTTTCTCTGCAGTCCAGCAACACAAAGACTTGGGTCTCTGAGGCTTACTTCCAGGTTTTGGAGAAGAGCAGCCAGTGGGCACAGCGTGTGTGTGTCTGTAATCCATCCTAGGCTTTCTCTCCTCTCCAAATGCCCCTGCTCCTCATGCTGGTATCCCACTTTCTCTACCACCTGCTCTTCCTATAGCTATCCCAGCTGCCTACACTCCAAATCCTGCTTCACCTTCTTCTTTTCCCTACTCAGAGCTTCTCTTAAGGTCTGACTTGATAATTTCTTCCAGCTTCTCCTCACCTTGCTTTTAGACCTCTGAAGTGGAATGTGTTGTTTCTCCCCATCTTTCATGTTCCAGGTTCACCTCAGGGAGCTGGGCAGGATGGTGTCTGCCTTTAGTGGCTCTGCTGAGAAGCTGACCCATCTTACACAGGCTAAGTCTCCCTTGCATCCTGTGAAGGCAACTAGATATTCAGTCCCGCAGTCCAACAAAATAACTTCCCACGTGCCAATTATGCTACCAGGTAATATTCTGTACCCTAATCCAGTGTGAGGAAGGGTTAATTTCAGTACACACTAATTGCATTTGAGGGCATCTACGTACACTATTGGTAAGCTTCATTTTCAGCGTCTCAAAATGAATCTGTCAAGCTAATGATATTCTGAGGTGGTCTTCACATTTCAAGTGCTGGGGGCAGTCCAGTACTAACACCTGCAGCAGGTGGTAACACTCCTAGAGAAGTCAGCACCGAACCATGAAGTGTCAGAGTGCAGTCTTTTGGATAATACAAGCAGAGTCCAGCTCTTCTTAGCTGTCATTCAGGGGCCTGCAGCTCTCTTCACAGTGGGAGCTTTGGGCTTGGCTTCATGGCAGTGTTCCAACTCAGGCAACTGCATCAGAACCGAGCGTCCTCTGCTGCTTCTGTTGGATGGGCACACAAGCACCTCGCTATTAAATGACACTAGTCCTCAAGAGAACGCGATACACATCGACATGCCTGATGACAATGCACAGCAACACGTATGTGCAGCAACCATCAGTTACCATCCTGCTCATAACCTACTGGCAACACTAAACTAGATAAGGCACGCTGTGTCAATGGGAACAGCATGGAAGGACACCCCGATGCAGCCAGATCTGCTAGACAAAACTTTCTGCGTAAGAACAAAGCTGCCTGAACAAGGAAGGAGGAGAGAGGCAGAAGAGCCTGTCTGTCAGTCCCACAATTGACAAGAAAGAAGGGGGGCGAAGCTGGGAGACAAGAAGCAACGCTATGCAAACAGCATCTACTTCAAAAGTCTGAATTTAGGTGGAAAATTGCTGCCTTTCAGCAGTGTGAATGTCTGCAGGATGCTTTTTTTTTTTTTTTTTTCAAGAGAGAACATAAAAACCCCATAAACACACTCTAGGTAGTACCAGGTTTCACAAAGTTTCAGATTGGTACATCAGTCACAATAGAAATCTCCTTTTCCCCCTGCCATTTCTTCCCCTTCTCCCATCTACAGCAGGCCACCAGTACTGCATTCGGAGACTGGAAGACAAATGGGCAGCTGCCTCTACAGGCAATTGTGAGGAGACTAAAGATCAACTTGCAGCTGGCATTTCCACCCCCACCTCTCCTTAATACTTCAGTCCACTTGCTGCCAGACAAGGATCATGAGTCAGCTCCTAAACATATTCTCCTTGAAACAATAGCTATAGCTCTCTGCTGCAGCTATACCACCACTCTGGCTCCGAGGAATGGGCCATGGTTACCAAAACAAAAGGACCAATTTTAACCTACAGCAGCTCAGCACCAGAAGTGAATGATGTAATAAGCATGGACTAAACAATACTATGCTAAACCTGTGCGATTAGCAAAGCGAATTTTGACACGTAATGGGCATGAAGTCAGTACTGGGATGAAAATCTGCAGGAGTACCAAGTGGTTTTGCGCACTCCAAAGCAAAAGTGTATTTTGGGGCTACATGGTAAAGCAGATGGCTTTTGCATAAACCTTTTCAGCTACAACAGGGTGCCGTTTGATACCACAGCATTGTACGCTGCAGTACTAATTAGAGGGCAAAAGAGCCAATTTGTCCTTTTATGATTTAAGTTTATCACAGCCGCAGGAGCTGCACTCTAAATTCCGAGTAGCCACCACTCCCTGAAACTCCTGCATTCACAAATGTGGAACTCCAGTGCTCATCTCTCAAGGACATTTCAAGAAGGAAAAAGCTTCCTTTTGCAAGGACGGTGTTTCACCTTACCAGCTAATGACAAACTCACACTTTTTTAACTTTTCTGACCCAAGTGCTGTCAGATGATAAAGAATTCAAAGAAGAGGTAAGAAAAATGCAGTGGGTATTTCTCAGAACTAGATGTTAACTGATGAACTGGTGGTGACTACTGAGGACTTAAAGAGCTGTTGTGCATGTAGGAAAGATTAGAGACAGGACAGTCTATGCCCATGCAAAGCACCCTCAAGAAATTCAATGCCCAGAGCATGCCTTACCTGCAGACACTCTGCTCTTACCCTCTGAAGAGATGCTGCTGAAAGAGCTACAGAGCAAGCTAACATGTTAGGTAACTTCAGTCAAACGCTACGTTTATATTTTTATTTCTAGCTAAGAAAACAGGCAAAAGCAATTGTCCTTTCTTACTTCACCATAAGTTGGGTTTCTTATAGCTGAGTATTGACAGTTACTTTGCTCAAGTCTCTAACCCAAAATACCAGCATGTCTTGAGCCACATCACCCTACAAGCTAGAAGGCAAGTTGGAGACAGAAATAAAAGACTACATCACAGCACATTCAGAGGCAGGACAATTAAAGAAAAGTCTGCTTCTCCTTCTGCAAGACCCTGACAGGTGTGTTTTGTGGGACTGCACAACACAAATTAGAAGGTTCTACTGTTAATGCAGTGCATCGATTTTACCATCAAGAGAAACGTGAATAATGTATACATTCTGTGTAAAAAGACAGCAGACTATATACAGATGTATCTTTTAAATTATTTTATTTTGTGTAAGCTAAAAGGAAATTTACACACTTAAATCTCAAAAGACCTTGGGCATGCACATTGACCTTTTTAGAGGTTCTTCTACATAGCTCTCTTTTTTCCATAGGAATTTCCCCAGACATTTACAACCCATAGTTTTTTACTGTATATACAGCCTAAAACCATAGCAATCTATGATTATGTCATTTTACACTGTGCAAAATCAAACAGGAATAGTGGTACAACAGAACATAAAAAAAATTAAATTTCATTCTAAGACATTCATATAGTTTTGGTCCTTCTTTTCCAAATCAAACTGATTAAAAGCAGACAACCTTCTAATGACCCCCAAAAAATCAAATGTTTAGACAGTGACCCATAACTGGAACAAGAAATTACCGACAGCATACCTTTCAAAAGGTTATATAGTGACAGAGCCATACTATTGAAGTTTAAGAACATAAAAATTGATCAGCCAACCAATCAAACAAGGGGAGGGGATGGAGGAGAAAAGGGAAAACACATCTTAAGCTTGTTAAAACACAAAGGAAATTATCGGGCTTTAAAGAAACAACAATAACCGAAAACCCACAAAGGGACAATGTAACCTTTTGGTTGTTGTTTGGGTTTGTTTTTTTTTCCCAGCAATAGTTATTTTAATATATGCAGGAAAGAAGAAGATGCTCAATGCAATCTGAAAACCTTTAAGGGGAACTTCACAGCATTGTGAAGATTGAAGTTTTCATTATGTGTTTCTAGGATTTTATTTTTTTTTTGTAACTTTTTAAAGTTTCGTAAGAAGGACACCACCAGTGTATTTCACAAAGACATAAATGTATACATCCCAGCACAACAAAAAGAATAGATCTTCAAAAAGATTTACCCCCGATTATTTACATTTTTCTCTAATATAAATTTAGGACTCCAGTATGTAAATAAATGTACATTACTATGTATACCTTTCTAGTGCTGCTTACCAACAAATCATCTGAACTTTTTTTTTTTTTAATTAAAGCAAGATTGCTTTTTACAACCCACCGAGGGAAGAAATAATAAAAAAAAGAACAAAACAAAACAAAACCAACCAACTAAGAAGAAAAAAAAAAAGAAAACTAAACCAATAGAAAACCTTCAATTCACATCACTTTAGTCTACCTTTTCTTGGCAGCTTGTTGAAGGTGTTAATGTGGCTGGGAACATCAACACCTTGGCATGCATGAAAGTTAAGTCAGGAAGGCTAGAAATCACCTTGGCAGCTTCTTCACTAAGATGTTCTTCCTTTTTAGGCTTCCTGTTGAGAAGAATAAAATACATTAATCCAGCACCTGATATCCCTTGAATCTCTGAAAGAATCACTGATGGAAGCAATGTTCAGTTTGTCTCACTATCAACAGGCACTTCTGTAAGCTACCTGAAGGTAGTCTAATGTTATAATATCTACCTGCCTACCAACAGAATCTTAACACAAAAACCCAGCAAAATGTTCTTGTATGTTGTTGCAATAAGAGATAAAAAACAAAAAGAGGAAAAGATTTCCTCTTCACATGTTAACTGTTCTCGGGATTTTTTTGTTTTCTTTTGTTTTGTTTGGTTGGCTTTGATTTTTTTTTTGGGCAGGCTCCAGTGTGGAGAGACTCACTTGAAGAGAACCATACCCACATTCTAGGGATAAGACAATAGGAGCATTAGTTCTAAACTACCTAAATCCAGTGCAACCTTTTAAAGTAAAGTGGAAAATCTTAAGTTCTTTCAAGAAGAAAACTCTTCTTCAGAAGTTCTTAACTTACTACTAAATATTTTTATAATGAGAAAGCACTTATGCCATGTTTCCAACACAACTGTTCTCTGATTATACATCATTCCACCCTACATCATGATCCACGAACCCTTTCCACCCCCAGGGCTCAGCAGCAGCAAAAGGTACCTCACAACTTGCAGATACTTGCTTTGAAGTGCAGTAGTACGTACGTATCACCATAATGGTACATAAAGCAGTTTGGGAATTGGTGGTATTTCCTTTGCCTTTTGCATTACTCACTGGAATTATTGAGCACAAATGAATAGAGAGAGCTGAATCCCATGGGCAAACCCCTCGCATTTCCTAAGTAAAATGAAGCTGCTCAGACCGCTACAGAAGACGCGCCCCCCCTCGGCTGCCCAAACATCCATACTTTACAGACATTTGGCTTATCTTTGAAGAATGACATCTATTACTAGAAATACTCAGTTTTCCAGCAAATATTATTCCAGTTCCAAAAAAGGCACCTGCTACACCCTGTAATGACATGAGCAATGCCTGGCTAAGTAAGCTCCCTCATCTTTAGGGCAAAAAGCTGAGGCAAAAGGCTTGAGTCAAATAAACTGCCTTTCCCTGAAATGCTCCAGAAATTTCCTTTCTATATCTTGTCTTAGCTATAAACTTCAAGTAGAGACCATGAGAAGGCAATGATCAGTCTGATCAGGTAGTAGCATGTACTTAATATTTTCTTTTGTCAGCACCCATCAGGATTGTTTCCTGAGCTGAGCAGAGATCAGTGGAATGCAAGGGGCTATGTGTTTGCTTCAGCAGCAGTCTCAGAATTTCTTAGCTAGAAGGAGAAGAAAAAACCCAAACAACCAAACAGCCAGAATCAAACTCATCCTTGACATCACAGATCATTGTGTTGACACTGAACTATCAGTTCTGTTTGCTACTTGAAATCTCCACTTGATGAAAGATCTCTAGATGAGGCAGCCTAGATACTAAATCTGACTTTCCTTCACTAGAGGAGCAATATTTTCTTTTCTCTGCTGCAGTGGAATTTCATGAGCCACTGACTAGGCAGATTACCAAATTCTGGAGGATAAACAAAGCTGTGTGCTGGATTTACTGAAGGAACTAGAGAGCCAAGGTGTGCCTCCTTTTCTAACAACTTCAGTCAGCTCTGCACTGAAGGACTACCTCTGAGCTACTGAAATGTGGTTCTCACCCACCACAGTGTTATCAATATCTGGTGCCACTATTAGTAATCACTTACCACAAGTCTCTTAAAGGTACAAACTCCTGGTGACCAAGGACCTACAGCTAACAAAGGAGTGTTCGACAGAGGAAGCCAAAGGAAGAGGGCTGACTCAGAGATCTGCATTAAAAGGAGTTCCTGTAATTGTTAATCAGGCACCAAGATGGAGCTCACACACTCTTTGCTATTTATATGCCTCTTCCTTCTCTGCTCAACTGCGGCACGCTAAGGAATGGCGCTGCATCCTGAAGGCAGTGCTGCATTTTATTTGGTGGCCACATACAGGACAATGCTACTGGTCTTGCTGTACCAGCTGGCCTCTGCAACATTCATGCAGAACCTGCACATTTGTGAACACAGTCAGATGTGAATTTCACTTGATTAATGAATGCATCTGGAAGCCCTTTGCAGTACTTTATCTGTTTATAATGTGTTCTGTAAAAAGTATCTATAAAGAAGGACATGCCAACACAGTAACAGAGCAAGTATTACTTAACTAAGTCCAAGTTATAATCACTTGGTAATGCGGTTCAAATCCATTTTTTTGTAAATCATGCCAATGCAGAGAGGGATGAGATGGCCTAAAGTCTCCATTCCTTGATGGAGGGAGACAGGTTCCTCTGGACGACAGTAAAACTGGAGATGGCAGTACCCCTTCTGGGTAACAGTCAACACCTTTGGCAGCAAGTATCACCAGGGCAACCCTAAAGAATTACTATCTAAGTTTATAAGACAAAGTAGCATCATCGCTACAGGCTCTTTTTACCCTTAAAACTTCCCAAACTGCCTAGTAACTGTGGTGGCTTTTGATAGAGCAAGAGACAGCACCACATCAGGCGCATCAATTTCAGTCACCGCTTTTGCTGAAGATGTTCCCAATGTCAAGGTCGTCTTCTGCTAAACCCTGCTGTGTGTGGGTTGTTGCAGAGCTTCTCCTGTTCATGCACTCTTAATTTCTAGATACCATGGCTCACAGAATGAACAGCCAGGTGAGCAGATTGTCAGCTGCAGCTGTACTACTGCTGTCTGCTTTGGAACCAGAACTTTTGATTACTAAACCAGCCGTAGCTCAAAACAAGATCTCTGCCTCATTCAGGTTTTAAAACTACCCTCTACAGAACATTTTGCCCCATCCATCTCCTCTCTTACATGAGGTTAACATTTCATCCCGAGACAGAGGACAGACTGGTTGCCCTTACCCAAGCAATTGTGCTAATCCCTCTGCCTGCTGCCACGAAGTTGCATTTTCAAAGGTATGTCAACACTAAGCTGCAAGAAATTAGCCAGACTGACAGGCAGGAAAGTTGTTGGAAGAAAAATTAGCAAGAAATAAAGAATGCTTTTTCGATATGTCACTCACACCTCACTGTTCTGTTTTATATTCCAACCCCTTCGTGCAGCGCTGAGGTCTTACAGGACTTGAGTCATCACTCATGTTTGCAAAGGGTTTTGTGGATGGCAGCAGCAAGGCCAGGCTCTAACATCAACAATGAGTTGATTAGAGAAATGCACTTTAAAAATCACTCTGCAATTAAGAGTTAGCCTGCTCCATCCAACACCGCCCCCAAGAAGTATTTCCAGTTTAAATGAGGGTTTCAGCCATCTCTTGGGAAGGTTTCTGTTCTCTGCTTTCCTTCAAAAAGACAGCAGATAAACTTTTGATCTCTGCCAATTCTATGGAATTAGGCAAGGCTGTAGAGTCTCCATGGAATGCTGCACTGGATCCCTGACCTTCAACATCTACTACTGCTGTCAAGGTTTCAGGCTTGAGCTGAGGAGGAAATTTCCCCTCCTCTCCCTAGACTTTCCTTCTGAAAAACTCACTTTCCGGCTTCAAGAGATGGGTTTGCAAGCAGAAGATGGGGCTATTTCAGACAAAGATGATTCTTCACATGGATTCCTACAATGGTATTTTCACTCTAAACTTTAACCTAAAGATCACGACTGACTTCAGACAAGTTACAGACATGGGATAGCCTTAGCACAAGTGAAGTTGTCATTGAAGTGACATTAAGCCACTGGCTGCACCATCCCCTGATTAGTTATGAGCAGCTAATAGTCTGTATTTCCAGGCTGGTGCATCCTTATTGAGCAGGCTCTATCCAGCCTCTCCTATTTCAAAGTCTCCAGTTCATTAAGAAAGAATAAAAACAAGTCCAAAAGAAAAACTATTTTTATTACAAAAAGCTGACATACTGCAACATATCTGACATACCCTAAACCCGTATTTCGCTGAAGGTTTCTAGCTTGAAAAACAGAAAACCAGAATTGCTTCTATTTTGAGGGCATAAAATGAGAGAATAAAAAAACTCTTAAAATTCAGAGTTAGCAGAAACATACAAAATATTTTGAACACTGAAAACAGCTGCTTTCACATAGCTAATCCTTGTGTGCCTATGAATTTAACCACCAAGTCTGAGGTTCCCAGCCTCTCTCTACAGCCTCACATATTGTTACAGCACAGATCTAGAACCTCTTCTATTAATAAGCAATGCCCTGTAGAACCGGGGAAGAACTTTGACATCTGGATAAAGAGCTTTCAAGTGCATCACGGAAGCACTGGAAAAAAACCCCAAATTTCTCATATCAAGAAAGAATACAGAAAAATGAGGGTCAACACTAATGTAAGCAAAGCAGACTTCCCTCTTTCTTTGTAAAGAAAAAATAAGCTGAGGCATCTTAAAGCAAGCAAGCACAAATCTGCAAGTGGAGATAATTCACAGAGATATGTTTGGAGTGTGCATGTCCCGCTGTGAATTTGTGGTTAATTTTAAATTAGATTTAGAATATATTACAAAAAAATATTTCAACTAATACTATGATTTCCAAATAGGGAAAGCCAAACTTTTCCACTAATTTATCTTCAGAAAGAGTAATATGCACTCCATGGATAGAAAAAGAGGCAATCCAAAAGCCAAGATGCAAAAATCAGCATTGAAGTGTGGAGTTCCCTCTACTGGTTCTCCCTTGAAATTTCATGGCTTGGTCTCTTTTATTCAATGTTTACTTTGAACACTTTCACTGCAGGAAAACTTTAGCAAGAGAGTTTTCTCAATGAAGGAACATGTTTTAAAACAGCTCTTGAAAGTTACAGAGTTTTAACCATTTTAAGGAAACCAGCTATCCCCCACCATTGCAAATCACTACATTTGCTGCAACTCTTCAACTGTACCTCCTCTTAAGTGCTATGCTGCATGAAACACATCCTGTTTTAGAGTACTGAATAAACCCTAAAGTTACTCAAGAGTGAGAATATGTTACTATCTATCAGTTGCAAAGCAACTAATATATGTTGCATGTTGAGGCACACAGTTCCTCAACAATAGAAATGCTTTAATTGGTGAGCAATTCTTTTAATGGGCATGTATGTTAATTAAATGTTAAGACAGTCCAGCATCCCACTGCTTAGATTCAAAAAATAAACTCAAAGAATATCAAGTTTATAAATGAAGAGTCTATTCTGTACCCATTCAAGAGGCCAGACTTCAGGGAAGACAACTGACACCTAAAGACTTTATATAAGCTCTGCCTATAAAATGAAGTACAAAACTTCACATGAGATCCAAAAAGCAGAAAGGACATCCTACACTAACTACACACCCACTTCTTAACTTGCAACAGCAAAATTAAACTGATGTTTGGTCACTGAAGTTTTGACAGGTGCTAGAAATGCATAGGAAGTGATATAAACTTGTCAGAATTATTAGTTTTATCATTTTACTGCTGGAACACTTCGTATCTATAAATTACACAGAGGACTGAGAAAAGTCTTCTGTCAAAGTCATAGGTCACTAAACTGCATGGTTCAGTTTACTCTTCCATTCTTAGGAATAAACTCTGTCCTAGTGATCTTTTTCTTTCAGCTTATGAACTGTTTCCCATCTTATTCCAGATTTCTATGATAATTTGGAATATGAGCTACAGTACTATGACTTTCATATTTAATTATTACACTTAAGCCTTTTGATCTTTCAAGAACTTCTGACCTAAACCAGCACACACATTCACTCATCACATTGTGCCACTCTCCGAAAACAAAAACAAAACCAAACAAACCAAGACAGCACAACAAATAGTATTTACCGTGTGGACAGGCTTGCTTTCTCCACTGTGGACATGAGTCTTGCAAACGCATCAGTCACTCTGTTGCTTGCATTGGAAGTTTCCAGTTTTGAGGTTGTCAACTCATACAACTCAGGATCCACACCTTATAGTATAAAACGATAATCAGTGATGGTTGGAGGCAAGTACAGCCATAATTAGCCACAGACCAACTTGCTAAAGACTGTTTTCTGTAAACATCTGAATCATTTATCATTTCAAAATATATAAGAACAGGACATAACATGTGTGCGTTTCTGAAACATGATCCTGTTTCCCCACCCTTTTTCAGCAGCTTTTATAGTCATACTACAAAACACACACACACTGGATCAAGTCTGGCATACAAGGTCTCAGTCTAAGAGCAAACAAAACAAATGTGATTTATCTTTTAGAGTGGAACACCTGTAAAAATGTCAGCTGTGTTAAAATGGATTGTTTCAATTACTTCAATTCAACTGTTTGTATTAAAAGAATGCTGCATGTTAACAGGGAACAACTTGAACGAGATGTTACACACAACACTGGCATGAATTAGAATGCATTCAGTTATCTTGCTTTTCACAAGAGGTTGTGTTAAAAATTTTTAAGTGAGGAAAACCAGCTTTGTTGATACACACAAGTGGAACTGTATTTTAAAAAGTTTACACAGCAGTATGTATATAACACTACCTAAACTTCTGTGCTCCCTTTTCATCTTTCAAGCATTTATAAAGCATCGAGTATCTGGATGTTTCAGCCTTGATTTCCTAGTTTCAGCTATCTTACGTCAGATACTGAATGCTGACAGTACACATATTGCAAATGGTTTTCAAATTTTATCAGCAGAGGTCATTCTCAAAACAATGCAAACAGTGGAAACCTGCATCCAAAAAATATGTATGTATGGGTAAACTATCTCAGCAGAAAGTAGCTCTAGAGTTTGCAGATATTAAGTAGGCTTTAATTTAAAAAGTCTCCAGGAATTAGAATTACCTATTTTTTTTTTTTTAAAAAAAAAACAAAAAAGGAAAGACTGCTACACCACATTCTTGTTGCTCAGAAGCATTTTAAATTGGTGATATTCCTCTAGTTATAGTTTCAGCTATTTTATGCTTCACAGATTTGAATGAAGTGTGCATATGCACCATTCACAAAATAATAAATATTTTCCAGAAATTGAATTCCAGAAAATTCTGTGCCAAATTTTTGCACAGAAGCATCACATTTTATAGACATCTGTGTTCCGTGCAACACTAGTGCCAGCTGGTTTAGACAACACAGAAGCATTTCATATTACTGCAGAACAAACACTGCAAGTGTGTGGAGACAACTGTCCCATGTATCTGCCTTATATAAAAAGTGTTTATAAACTGATTTGCTCATTTAGCCAGTTTACTTGCCTAGATAAAAGACCTGTTTAGAAGCACTCCTGAAATATCGAAAAATTACTAAATAAAGATAATGTATGCCCATGCCTATTGCCCTGCCTTTTCCACCCAGTAACTGCACCTCAATGTATGCAAACGGATGAGGTTAATAATCCTCATGCCTGCTTTGCATGAACTCTCCCCAAAGCAGTGCTTTGACCATTTGTCATTTGTGCACAAGTTAAGTACTCTCTCATTGTTAGAAAACTAAGCTGATCAAAAAGTAAAATTAAGAAAATCATCTGGTTAAGCTGCAGGGGTTGGGGTGGGGGGCAGGGCAAAGAATTGCTCCATTTAATATGAGTTGATTAGAAATTAATCAGCTTTCTTTTCAATCTACAATTTTCTAAGTCTGGATTTCCGAAATTAATTTCATCCAGTTTCATGCAAAACATCGAAATATGTACTGTCCTGAGACCAGTATACCAAGACTTTAAGAACTCTCAGATGTTTACAGAATTTGGAAATAGGAAAAAGCCCAAGTATTCCATAAAATATCCACTTTTAATCAGAGAGAGGAAGACTTAAATACACTTTGACTTGCAGAAGCCTGCGAAATCCCATTAAGGTACAAGTTGTAAAACTAATTGAAATGAGGAGTCCTTTGACATGCAACTCTGCAACAAATGTTAAATGCAACCTTAAAAGTTACATCATTTAGATATTCACATTTACAGTCCTGAATGCATTTTCATTGTAGTGCGATGTCACTGCTCAATTTACTGTTCTTTAGTCACCTCTTACTCAGCTCCATTAACATTAAACTATTAACATGAAAAATAGAACAATACATTAAATCTGTAGGAATATATTAGGAATTAGTAACTCCCTGTTCATGATGGAGAATGCGAATTTTTTAATAAAAAAGTTATTTTGGCTACTGATGAAACCAGACTGAGAAGAATACAGCATTAAGTCTATAGGAAGCAGAACTAAGATCTTCAGAGAAAGAATAAACTCCTACTATAGGTAAAAGTTTCTTCTTTTAAGTGAAAAGATCTAACAATTTGCCCTTCAATTATTTTAGTTTTAAGAGTTGCATATTCTCCATTTTATTCAAATGATTAGGAAATATGTAACAAAAGCACTACAAAACCTTAATGAGATATTGAAGGAAAGTTAGCCAACCAAACCCCACACAAAGCTCCTAAACACACACACAAACTCACGAGCTGCAAGCCAAGAAACAAATGACTTTCCCAGAAACAAGTCAGGAGGAAAGAAAAGCCGAAACAAACAAACAAAAAAACCCAAACACAAAAAAAGGCACTATAGGGTATACTAAGGAAGGTGATAATACCTGTAAATTGATGAAACAACATTAAAAAAAAAAACAACAACCCAAACCAAAACGAGAAATGAAAGAATAAGACAGTATCCCTCATTATCACTTCAAGTGTGCACACCACGAGGACACAAGAATGTACTCGACTGCACAAGCAGTACACATACTGGGTACTGATGACTGCTGTCAATAGACCTGCACACTTAAGAAAGAATCTGTAAGACTCAAGCATCTTGAATTTGCTACCTGTCACTTCCTGCTGTCTTTCATCTGATAATGAGATTTCTAAAGGGTGGAATAAAAGGACATTTGGAATGCGATGACACAAAATTGCCTTCAATAATCAGGTGTCAAAACTAAAAAGCAGGTTTTTAAAAACAAAAAATATAAGCATTTATTTGAAATGTGGGAAAACTCCAAACCTCTAAAAAAGTGAATTTTTTAATTTAACAATCACTAAGAGGAAAAAAAAACTTGCTATGAAGAAAGTGACTATCAGGGCTTCAGGTGTCGTCTTAAAAGAGTATTTGCCTTACCTACTCAGCCTATGCACTGGGATAAATCTCCCCCATGTTCCCTTAAATTTCTGCTGAATTTTACTGAAAGGGTAGGTGTTCACAAGCTCAGGCAAAATACTCAGAGCATGTCAAAACCATGCAATAAATTGTTTCAGTTACTTTCATGTATTATTCAATGGAGAGAGTGGTGTTTTCATCTCCTTTTTAAAAGAAGTTGCAGATAAAGTGCTTCGGTTTTATAATTAACGTTTGTGAAATTCTAATGCCCCACAAACATGCAACTAACCTTTTTTTCATTATGAATTTGTTAAAACACTTTTTTCACTTTATCATTAATATTCGTAGTTCACACAAGGAACAAAATTTACAACTTCCTGATGGTGGCAAACCCCAGCAGGGCTATGATAAGACCCATAACTTTATATCCACACATAGCTTCCAAATAACATCATAATCCTAGAATTTGGAGACATTCAGAAGAGAGAAAGCGCCTCATTTTTTGGGAAATGGCACATCTACAGTACTCTTCAGGGTTTTTTAAGTGCTTGAAGAAGTTAACTTTCAAAATTTCTCATTTGAAACAAGTGTTTTAACATTTTATTTGCAAGAGCATAAGAGCCGTTCATTCCCTTCAGCATGTGACAAATACATATCTGACAGTACCTTTTAAATACTTGTGGCACTCGATACAAAACATGAGAAAGCAGAACACAGATTAAAGGAAAAATGCAGTAGAAAGACATTTTAGAGAAACACAAATGTAAAATTTCTCCTTGTTTATAGGAAAGTCAAGTGATGTGCTCATGCTTTTAGTAAGTCGTTATAATATTACAGTTGTGGTTTTAACACTCTGCTGACCTGGGATTGTGGTGGTGCTGCTAGAGCTACTGTCATCCACGGGCCCAAAGAAATCAAGGTTCAGAAGAGTGGAACCTCCACTAGCTTGAAATTCAGTGACCGTGTTGGTAGGCAGCCATATAGAAGGTAAGCCAAGGGAGGGGTTTATGTGTAAAAAGGGGTAAGACACACACTTGAACATGCAAGTTATAATTAGTACTCAGTACACAATTTAAAAATCAACATGAAAACAATGCTTACAGTATTAGTTTGTACCTTCTAAAATGTTAACAACTTAATTCAGTGCACATTTCCTCATGTACAATGCAGCAAGGAAATCAACACTAGTGACTTCAAAATAGAAATATTTATTTCGATCTAAAAATGGAAGAGAACCAGCAAGACCCAGAGAGAAAGATGTGATCCATTAAAGGGAAACAATATTGATTGTTAGAATAAAGTGGGCTTTTTCTCCCCTCACTGAAATTGAAAGCCATTCTTTCATCAGGAAGACATAGCAGGTCCCCAAATAGCAAAACACAAAATAAAACCTTTAAAGTTTTATTTAGCAGCTTTAAGTTATTAGTTGTTATTATCTTAAAGCAGCATGAACACAGAGTAACAAATGCCACTCATAACCAGTTCTTCACTGGTAAGTTATACTGTTCCCCTTTAGTACTAAACCAGAAATCAAACCAAGATACATTTTAAAGAAGTAATTTGTTAAAAAGAACGCATGATGATTGACTGAAGTAATAAGACACCAGACAACAGCAAAAGGGTCCATCCAGGCTTTCCTTCAGCATGATATTGCTGCCCAAACTCTTACATCCCACATGTTCTGAAACAACACTGTGAGGCAACCCCAACCCAGTAAGAAATGCAGATCATTTTAGCCTGCTTTTGAACAACTTATGTGTCATGAGTTAGTTGATGTTAGCAGGCTCCTCATAAAGGTATCAGTTTATTTACAGGTTTCTAGTCTGTTAATCAAACAAGTTTCCAAAACTGGGTTTATTTCCCTTGCATGCACTTAAGATTTCTGAGATGGGACGTGGTGGCACAACTCACTTTGCTACTAAAATAGACATAGCTGAAGGGTCTTTTGTGTGATAACTATATACATTTACAGATATAAATAACTTCATAGCTACCTCTTTGATTTATTAGCTGTAATTAGCTCTTGACTAAGCAAAAGTGGTAACAGATGAAATCACATTTTTCAAATATAAAATTATCTGTAAATCTCAAAACTTTCAGCTCAAGAAGCTTATCTTTTGCAAACAGTTGGTGGGTAAAACATTGTGCTTTGAAGTAGCCATTATACACGTTTGTCATTCAAAGGATGGCTAAAGAGATAGTTCATTGGTGAAAAATACTTTTAAGAAGTAAAACTTGTCAGTCTAAAATGCTCATTTGTTCAGAGATTCTTTATAATTTATAATCTAGTTATACATAATGAACTATTAATATTTCTACCGTGTCACTATCATATCGCAGGAATCTAAAATAATACTTAGTATTTTTCAGACTACATAATACTTCATGTAGGGGCACAGTTAATCAGAAAGAAAGCCTGAATTTCCAAAGTTAGGAGTAAGAAATAAATATTATATATAATTTTTTATATATATATATACGTGTGTGTGTGTGTGTATTTAAAAAAAATAATCAGCAGATAGATGTTTGTCTGAGCTTTGTAGCTTTCTTATCTCTAGCTCTGGTGCTAGAGGCTCTACGGAGAGACGTACCATCTAAAGGGTTAGTAAGGCCACTGCTACTCCAGTCAAACTGGACAGGTGGTAGAGATTCCTAGAGTTGAAAAGTCAGAAATCAGATTTTACAATCAGTTCAGGTGACAACAACGCAAAGCAGTTCAAACAATAGATTCTTTAGCGTCTAAATACTAAAAAGGTATCTAAATGAGCAAACCCCAACTGTTGGGAGGCGTATTTTCATAATATGCACTTAAAATTCAAACAGATTTGTTCTACCACAGAAGTCTTATTAAATTCTGAACAGTAGAGATCAGGTAACTTCTAACTCAAACAGGATTTGCAAGATAACTAAAACATATGAACTGGATAAAAACAAAAGAAAACCAAACCTTAAGGCACAGTTGAGTTAAACTACTATTACATTCATGGAAGATGAGGCATTTTGCATAAGAAGTCATGAATACTCAATTATAGGACAAATTTAGAATAGGGTTACTAATGAAAGCTGTCTGTACAACCATGCTTTGTCCTGATTATATATAAAATCAGTTTTTACCAAACAGCCCATGATCCTCGTGGTTTGTTTTGCTCTTAAGAGATATAATCTCTCCATGTGAGGCATAAACTACCAACAATCTCTCCACTTGAACCCCTTTGAAAAAAAAATAAAATAAATTTTCCTGTGATGTTATCCTTTAACAATTAACTCATCCCACATATATAAACAAACCATTAGGAACAAGGCTTCACCAAGAGGATCATGGAAAAGTTGACTGCTGGGAGCCCATCTTTGCCTTTTCACCTTGTTAAGTCTTTTGCAGACCCACGGGTAAATCAAGCAAAGCAGCAGGGACCACACTTTACTGGGAGAGTGTGTTCAGGTGCAGCGTAACTTGCAACTGTATTCTCAGGACACAAACTGATGGGGCAGTATCAGAGATGTCTGAAATAAGGTGAGGATTCTACTTCTGTGCATTATGTTTCTGCTCTCTCCCCGGTGAAGTCAACTGTCAAGAAATACTGGGAAAGGATGTAAGGATGTGCCCTCAACTTCTAACAGAACAATCCCGTTTCTGTAAGAAAAGCAATGGAAGTTCTCTGCAGCATCATTCAAAATGCATCACTGGTTGTCCAGCTTCCAGTGCCTGAGGTCTACCTTCCCCTTGCCATTAAAGAAAGTCAGGCTTTAGTTTTACTTTTTTTACTTTTAAAACTTTCAATCATCCAACGTTGAAAAATCTATGAAGATTCATGAATCAAGACTGTAGCAACCTGAGCTAGCTTTGTAGAATTCAAGCTAACTTCAAGGGGCTTTTACTAGGTGCTAGATATTTATGGAAAGAAAAACAAAGGGGAGATGGAGATTGCTGTGTTAAAGTAAATACCTTGCCTAGAAAAATCTTTGACCTGACTCTGAAAACTTTCCAGTACTGACCGCAACTGGAATGGTATTAAGCTTCATGGAGTTTAAGGAACTGATGCTACAGTTTGCTTTGCTAATGAAATTAGTGGCATTGAAATGATTTGCATGGAAACATCATGTTAGCAGTGTGGAAGCTACACCTGATGAAGTAATGATCACTATCATCAGTAACTTGTTTGAAGAGTGTCACATCTAAAATCTCTTAACATTAAGAGGGGGTTGTACAGGGGAAAAAAAAAGAGGGAACGGGGAAAAAAAAAAAGAGGGAAGGGGTAAAAAAAAAAAAAAAGAGGGAAGGGAAAGAAAAAAAAAAGAGGGAAGGGAAAGAAAAAAAAAAAGAGGGAAGAAACCCCCCCCCCCAAAAATAACCAAAAGCAAAACCGAGGCGAGTATGAAAATTTAGTAGCTATCTGCCCTGAGGAGAACAAGCTTGAAATGAAACAAAGATAGCTTTCTACTAAGTCTCACTTACTGAGGAAAGCATCCAGAAGACTGAGTAAGGACTGATGTGACAGAATTGCATGGAAAAAGTATAGCTGGCTAAGCTTTTCCCTTTAATGATGGCTTGATTCCCCAATTTGCTACAGAGAGGACAAAGGATGTGATGAATTCTTCCTAAAATGGGAGGGGAAGAAAGTCTGACCTCAAAATCAGCAAGACTGTACTAACTACAGTAAGTCTGGCTTCTGTGGGATGAGGCCATTCACCTGACTTCAACCACTTGAAAAGAGGTGGGGTGGTAAGTAAAGCAGAGCCCATCCGTGTATGAAGGATACTGGCAAGCCCTCATCTGCGCAACAGCAAAGTGAAAGGAGAGGGCAGAGGCAAAAGCCAATTAAGCAGAAAGGGAAAGTTTTCTGTTTCTAGTGACCTTGCCCCTAAGAAAAACTTAACTATACTGGGACACCTGAACAAAGCACTGAAATCTCAGACAATGGGAACACGCCCTGCAAATGGAAATCTAATGTTTTGTCTTTCAGTGATTGCAAGGTTGCTAGACTACTGCATTTGCAGCAATTATTTTAGTAACAAACTTTAAGGAAAAGTGCCCAATCTAGAAGAATACTGAGAACTGGGGCAAACTGCTCTCACTCCTCCCTCCATTTTAGATTACAAGACATGGTACAGAAATGAAAAAGTCAGAGTACTACTCTGAATGTTAAGGAAGTGAGAAAGAGGAAACTAAAATGCCTGCTGGTTTTTACTGCATCATATTTCACTTTTATCAAAGTGAGAGATGTTTTCACACAGTAATTTTAGAGTGGTATTATATAAGAGCTTTTATAATACAAAAGAGTAAAACATAAAAGTGTTTTTCTCCTTGCCAATAATTAACCAAGGAAAACTAAACAAATGGAGGAAAAAAAAAAAGGAAGCATTTTGCTGTCTTAAAGCTCAGGGGGAGGGGGGGGACCAGAAGGGCTTCTAATACAAATATAATATCAATATTTCGATAGATCCCACAAATGAGCATCATAAACGTTTCAGAAGAAGGTTTACAAAGAAGTAATTCATGCATTTCATTGTGTGCATTCATTGGCAAGAAAATGATTTTTCTCAGACACCACCTTGAAGCAACTGTCACATTTGATAGAATAGCAAGTTCTGTTAATAACTCTTACTTGCAAATCTTTCTTAGTCTGTCAACAAAGCTACGTATAGTCTTGGATCTTTCTCATATGTATAACTGGAGAGCAGTTCCATGATGGAGCCTTTGGCTGGCAGCCAATAATATGGTAGTTTGCATCTGTCATTGTTAGAAGTCCTGATGGTCCCTTATGTTAATTAAAAGTGTTTTTAAATACTGTCAGCCAGTGGGGTTTAATTAAGGTTTAGTCCCTAATAGCCAGCAAGTGTAAGATAGATATTTCTGTTATAACCTGATCCCTATTTCGGTGGTTGACACACATATGGATGTGCTGTAATGGGCACCTGCAGGAAAGAAATTACCGGTAATTTTCTTCCAGAAGGGTCTGGGTAGCTATACATTTCTATTCTAATATAAAACCTACTAAGAAAAACTAGGCAGGTAAGAAATCCCAGTGGGATCTAGGACTAGACTCTACCAAACATAGTCCCGAATAAAGAGAAGAGGAGGCTTTGAAGCAATAATGGAAGAGCAGAAGTATCTAGATAACTTTTTTCAAGAAAGCCAAAGAGAAGCAGGCAAATAAACTTTAAAAGAACTTTATCAGAGGACAATATCCAATCAAGAGAAAGCAGTAAACATCAAGTCCAGAAAGCAAGCTTTTTAACAAGCACTGGAATATATCCTAATTGCACTGCCTGAGGACTTGGCCATGGCGTAGAACCCCACTACAGCAGATGCTGTACAGAAAAACCCAAGGGGGACCTGTCTCAGGTTTTACCATCAAAGGTTGCCTATTTGAGCAGCCACTCTCTCTTACAGCTGATGTGTTTTTATAGAGCCTTTTACTTCAGACCTGCAAAGCCTTTGAGACAATATGCTTAGATAAAGGCAACACTAATCACGGGATTAATTCATATTCTGTTTACTGCCTTACAGTTTGGAGCACACAGGAGGAGAAAAATAAACCCCTCAGATCAAAGAAGAATTTAGACACTACCTTCAAATATAAAATAGGAGTCTACAAAAGTCATCTTTATACAATAAACTAATGTGATCGATCAGCCAGTCACTTAACTTGCTTAAGAGGAGAAACCATAATTTCAAAATCTTTGTCCTTACAGCTTAACTATTTTAGATGAAAATGTGTCCACAATTTTCACAGCTTAATCAGCCCAGTGAGATCCTCTGCAAGAAAATGAGGCCAAAACATACAGAGTTTATGTAATAACTAAGAAAAATTATTGCAGCTCATTTGTGGCTTTCCCCCTCTTCTGTTGATTTCTAATGTTCTCTATTTTAAATCTCTGTGTACTTCCCTCTCTTTGCCTACAAGCAAAAAACTTGGGATGCATTTCTGTGTTTCTACAAATGTTCTTTCCATTCCTACCTTTGTATCACCATGGTCTTTCTCCCAGAGTGTTATTCTCTCAGCTGGAAGTCACACATGTACGTGCACAGACACAGATCTGTGTACAAGTCCCATAAATGCCAGGCTTCCAACAAAGGAAAAAAAAAAATCTTTTCTTTAAGCAAAGCGTAAGAATCTGTTAACCACAGCCTCTCCTTCCAAAAAGGCAGTATTCTGAAGTTTCTGAATATAAGAACGACTCATCATCATCACTATCTAAAAATGGAAGAACTAAGAAGTTTTAGCTAAATAATTACATACATATTAACTAGTTAAGCTTAAAGATATCTAAATTATTGCACCTAAATTACATGTGTTTAGAATAAGAAGTTTCTGGGTCCAATAAAATTGCCTATATTTTCCTTGAATATTTACCGGTGTTTCTAGCACAGTTCCTAATTAAATGTTTATTAAAGCTTGGGCATATCATCTTAATGCCAGTACATTCGGGAATATTCCTAAGAGGCAGTGTGCACAAGTTAAGTGAAGCTGGACTTTTCCCAAACATTAACAGAAGAGAAGTCCAAGGTAAGTAACAAGGAAGTAACAAGGTCTCTGAGGTGCAGAACTAATCGTTCATGCTCTGAAAGTTTCTCAATGTCACTTAACTGTGACCTCTTAGCATTCTTAATGGTTGGAATTCTAACTCATCTCTTCTCAAAATCTTATTTTAAAAATAACTTAAGGCCAGAAGTGCAGATCTATAGCTTAGAAGCTTCATATATATATCCATGGCCCAAAACTATCGAACTAAGATGGCCCTGTCAGAACAAGCTATGGGACGTTATCAAACCGCGACAAGTTGTGGGAAATTCTGCTGCAGCACTGCCCAAAAGTACAAATTTATAATTAGAGGAAAAACTAAACAAAAGCAAAAACTAGCCCCCCCCCCAAAAAAAAAAAGAGATTATTTGATGTATAGAGATGTTTGGTTTTTTTTTTCAGCACTATGACTGCCAAGCAACTGAGAAAATGGCACATGTTAGAGATGCTGCTATTTCAGGCTCTTACAGTTCTCTACACTATGTTTAGAGCACGGTTTAATTTATGTTTTCCCCCTCTGTAAAAAAGCAAACTTTGAACACTGCAGAAAGCCACTGAAATTTGCCTACTTTATTCATATACAGAAATCACAGAAGTGATTTCTTCAGCTCAGAATGGTTGCATTAATCTTTATCGTTACCTCTTCTATTACCAATTCAGCTGCTCAGCTCCACACTATAGTATTTTTAAGAAGTGGCATAGGAAGCGTCACCAAACACATATATTACTACATAAAACGATCTTAGTTCTGAGCCCACTGGTATACTGCTATTCTACAATGAAAATAAAAATTCTCCTCTGATACAAGCACATCACAGTTAGAGCTCTGTGCTATGGAAGAACAAAAAGTGCAAGAAAATCATTATACTCAGAAGCACCTAGTGTTAAGTTTAGGTGTAGCACAACAGTAATTCATTTTGAAATGCCTTCAATCAGAAGTCACAAGCATAGCAGGTTACTAAAGATACTGAGCAGATTAAACAAGACCTGCACTAAGGAGGGACACAGCTGACTTGGAATATGTGCTGAGTACCACAATAGTGATACTGAAATGTCTCTGCACTTCCCATCAGCTTGCTAGGACTGCACACACATGGCATTTAAGTAGCTTTCTATTATCATAATATCAAGACAAGAACAAACCAGAATTCATGAAATTCAAAATTTCACTCCTAAACTCCTCTGAACTCATTTTCTATCAGACTTAAAAGACACAGAAGCCAGCAAAGCAATTTTCTGTTCAACAGATAATCACTCAATAAAAACTGGCATAAAGGGCCTACAGAAGTTGTACAATCAAAAGTCAGGCACTTCAGCTGGTAATGATTGTACCCAGAATGTCTTTCCAGGAATCCTGGCTGTATTTCATGTCACTCTGAAAAAAATAGGAAAGGAAAAAAGGAAAATAACACAAACAGATACATATAAATACGATACTTCAGGAAAATGACTGCTAACAACAGGTACAACAATCTCCTGCAAAAAGCTCCAGAAAAAGCAGAGAGGAATAATGTTAGCCAGGGGAAGGACAAGTCTGTAATTACATCTAAAATTTGTGGAGGTAACTGTTCACTGCCTTTTAAAGCAAACTGCTGTGTAACAGTAGGTATCATCAGGACTCTAATGCTGGCCACCAACTGCTACAGTCTTGTAGGGACTCCCTTCCAGTCACACATGAAAAGCAGATCCAAGAGCAGGACTTCAACCTGACACAAGGAACACCTGCCCTTTTACATACAGGTGTCTTTAAACACACCATCTAGATATTTTAAATACAAAGGAAGAGGCAAGTCATCTCATTTTTTTCCTCATTCTTTCTTTTCCTCTCCTCTTCTCTTTTTTTTTTTTTTTTTTACCTGGAACTGATCAGATGTACATGTGTTCATCTCTGGTGATACAGGAGGCGTCTGTCCTATTGAAGCTATTTTTTCTGCTGCAGATATTGGTTTCAGAGGTTCCTTGGTAGGCTCTAACATACCCTAAGTAAATAAATAAATGAAGTGGGTTTGTTTGGTTGTTTTTCTGTTGTGTTTTTTTTTTTCCTATTTAAATCAGAAACATACACTTACATATATTCCAAGAACTGCAGATGCAAATAAAAAAATACAATATACATCCTCAGCTAGAGACTTGGGGGTAACCATGTGTCTCTGGGACACTTTCAAGTGAAGGGGACAGAAGAAGATGGGGCAGGGAAGAACATTATCCTAGTTAATTAGTCCCAAGAAACATTTTAGAGCCAGGAATAGAAACACAAGCACTTAGCTGGAGCTTGCTTTCATCTTTCAATAATATAATTTAAGCTGGAGGAAACAGTTACTTGATAAGGTGATGTCTTCTCCTCTCAGTTGTGTGTAGACTACAACAGAAATATCAAATGGCCCATCCCAAAGGTACAAGTACATTCATTCCATTCAAATTCAACAATTAAGTAATTCAAAAGAAACAAGCCAAATTATCATTTTGCAGAATGACACCAAGAACAGGAATTAATGACATGGAAATAAATTATTAGGCATTAAGAAAATAATTATAACCACATTTTCAATTACAAACAAATGGCTCAAAGATGGACAGTGCTATGAAAAATGTCTGTTGTCTCTGGTGTTCCTGATAATTTGAGGGCGAGGAAGAGATGTATAAAAAGACCAAAGTTTGCACTGAGACATGAAAACCACATCAGAACAATGAAGTATGAGAAACGAAACCCCCAGATAAAACCACTGGATTTGCAATGAGTATTCTAAGATAATTTCAGAAAGTTGGCCACCAAGATCAGCTGTCCTATAAATGTTTTACACCATGTTAGAAGAGCTTAGAATTTAACCATCAGTTAAATCAATTCTTCTGGACAGCGGAGAAATACATGAAGCAGTGTGGCAACAGAAAGCAGCAAGCCATTTAACTTATGCCATCACCTCTATCCAGCTTATTATGTGCAAAAGTATATGTAATTAAAAAAAAAGGGGAGGGGAGATAATTAACGAGGAACAACAATCTGTTGCAAAAAATAAGTGTACGTGTTGCTTTTGCTCACAAGTATGTTACAGAAAAAAAACAGCAGTTGCTATGAGATGCTTTATCTCTCTGTGTCAGAATGCCATGCTTCCATCCAAAGAAGTGCATGAGCTGACCTTGATGCATCAGAAAACAATGTCTCTAGAAAATGACTGGAGAAGTCACTCTACAAAATTAACCTACAGGTTAAACTGGCTTAATATACACCGAAGAAAAGTATAATCCTTTTACATTCAAGTTGTGAATGACCATAAAAAAGTATGTGTATATACACAGAGGTTTCAAAAAAACCCCAAAACAAACAAACAAACAAACAAACCAACCAAAAAAAAACCCACACACAAAAAAACCCCAAACCAAAACACAAACAAACAAACAAAAAAACCCACAACAACAACAAAACACGAACATATATACTGCTCAGAGTCTGAAATTCCAAAAAGGCATTACAGAATATCATCTTAAGTGAATACAGTGGATCTTATTGCACTAGGTTACTTGAGCTTCCTTCAATATGCAGAAATCTGAATTAAACTTGATATTTTTATCTATTACTTTAGTCAATACAGCAGTAGTGGCTATACAATGTTTTTTTGTGTGCATAAACAGCCTAATATATATATATACACACACACACACACATCGATCAGTGGGTCCTTTATTTAAATGCCAATAACACTGCAAAGCATTACCGTGCATCTCTCCCAAGCTAGGGGTATGGAGATGCAAACAAATAATTAACATGCAGGCAAATAGTTGCACAGAGGAATGCTCAAGAGAGCTGAGAAAACTTCCTACACACATTTCATGGAAGGCTGTAACTATCCAGCAGCTCTTAACCTTCCTTTGAAGCATCTGGTCTTAGTGTGAGGGCTTCTCACAAGTGCTGATGCAAACTGATGTTTTAATTAATTCTGATGTTCCTGTGTCATTTCTGACAACTATTTAACAAGGAAGTTTCTTGTGTCAAGTTTTAGCTGACATTTTTACATCTGTATCTTAGTTAAAATTCAACAAGAACATTTTATTACTACATACACATTAATACATTACTTAAATATTTTTTAGGAAATGCCTCAAATTTAGTTTAGACTAGCTAACCCACTTTATTAAATAGACTCATGAAATAAGTAAATCCATACCTTTTTTCATTTAAAATAAAGTATCTGCTTGGACACAAAATGAAAACTGTGCATTTGATGATTCTTTACTAGCATTTCTACTGATGCATAAGACATAACCATACTTCCAAAAATATCTTTCAGCACACTCAGTGCTTTAATGTCATTAAATACATTTTATTACATAAGGTTGTTGGAAATATGACCAAAAATAACACTAAAAAATGC
This sequence comes from Chloroceryle amazona, assembly GCA_027560015.1. Taxonomy (NCBI): domain Eukaryota; kingdom Metazoa; phylum Chordata; class Aves; order Coraciiformes; family Cerylidae; genus Chloroceryle; species Chloroceryle amazona. The sequence goes on from JANHFX010008923.1 coordinate 39,477, forward strand.
TTACCAGTCCTGCTGCATACATGGGTACTATAACAGGCTGTTTCTTGTTGCCTGTAAAGAGCTGATAAAACAACAACAAATTTACTTAGGAGTTTCTGCGTCGGCAATGGTAATATTTTTTTCAATGTTATTTAACTTACATAAGATTAATAACAGAGTATAATTACTATGTTAATTATAACAATGTTTAATATTAATAGAGTTTATAAAAAGTTAAGATATCAGATGGTCTGTGAAAAGCCATGTTCAGTGCAGCTATGCAATTAGGAGAGAAAGAGTCATACAAACAGGCTTCCACCTGATTCAACATTTAAAGCAGAACA
>JANHFX010008923.1:39899-59292 GCA_027560015.1 Chloroceryle amazona
TCAGTGCAGCTATGCAATTAGGAGAGAAAGAGTCATACAAACAGGCTTCCACCTGATTCAACATTTAAAGCAGAACAATTATTTAGAAAACAAGTTTTACTGACAGACTCACAATATTTCTTGTATCAATTCCCAGGGAGCACAAAAGCTTTTTATTGCTGTGGGAGCCACCCCACTGGTATCTCAGTCCATATGCATCATGGATATCCTGCAGCTCACTCCACACGTCCATCAGTTCCCTGTACAACCCATCATAAATCAAGTTATCAACAGGAATAACAGCTAAAGCTGCTAAGCCTTAAATATTTATTCTAATTTTTAATGAAAGTGACTTATTATATATTCCAATTAAATATGCCCAAGCACAATACCCAGGGGAACTAAAACTGCACAGTGTTCTCAGAACAATTATAGTTCACCCTTATTACCGGTAAATTATGTCCACAGCAGACGGGGCAAGGTCTAGACTTCATGATCACAAGAATAAATATGGCAATTTATATACAGTGTAACTAGTAAAACCTATTCTGATTAACTTGGAGACATCAAATATAAGAAGATGATACACTGCTAAGTTGATATGCCAAGTGAAACACTCCTGGCACATACAGTCACTGAAAACAAGGCATTCTGCTATATAGCTCATTTTTACTCAATAGTTCTTTCAAAATGTTTCAAGCAAACAACTCATTATGAATTACTGCTATATGCTTTAAGTTTCCAAAGAAGACATGTTCTTACTTCCTTTTGTTACATTATGGCTTCTTACCCAGTATTTGCTAATGTCTCCTTGGTTGTCATCTGCTTTTCACCTGCTTCCAACAAATGATTCAAGGAACTTATTTCTTCTTCAATTTCAAGAACAGACATGGAAGGAAAACAGACTTCAAATATTCGTTCCAGACGACTTAGCAATGTTGTCTATATCAAGGAGAAAATATTTGTCAAGTTTTGTGAACTGCTTTAAAGAAAAGGAGTGAAAAATTATAAAAAGAAGTTAAGATGGAAAACAATATATCGCTAATATAAAGTTTAACTTACCACAAAATATATAACTGTCAGAGGATCAAAAGACTTTCTAAGCATCAAATATAGTCTGCTAGCTACTGAGAAACAATAAGGAATTTGCCCTCTGCAAAGTGAGTTCTTACAATGTAAGTCCAGATGAGTACTCTTTGCTTTAAAAAAAAACCATGTGCAACAAGTATTGCACTACATTTACTTAAGATGTGTTAAAGTCTCCAAACCTACACATGCTGATGGTTTTACTGAAAACATTTTTTTCAGCAACCTTGGTATCAATCAATATATTTTTACTTAATGACAACACACTTTGATCTCAGCTTGAGGCATAACACTGCTTTGCTTCTTCTAAGATGTATGCGGTTAAAGGTCTTGCAAAACTTAACCTGATGTGCAACACACTCGTGATGCAGTAACTTCAAAAACAGTGGAAAAACTTTATAGTCCAACAGCTGTACACGTCCTAAAAACCTGACTCGATGACTCAGATGCAAGAAAACTATAATCCCCAGCTTCATTCACGATGGTTCTGTGCTAGTTGGGTGTAATGCAGAAGAGCTAAGATTAAGGCACTTAAATCTATTGTTTGTCAAAAAGTATTCGTAAGATTTGTTTGATCCTTCTCCAGAAAAAAAAAAAAATGAAGAAGCATTAATTAACGCCTTAATTTCTTACCCCAAACCCTATTTGTGTGCTTTTACACATTAGAGGTTGTTTAATTTAAACAGAATTACTTTCCTCCAAGCAATTTCCCTTTCTTCCCGTTCATAATTTAGACAATGCTGAATGCTGAAGTCCTGCAAGGGTTAAAAGACAACCTTGGGAATGTTTCTACCCCTAGTCAAGAAACTTTAAAAAAACCCAACCAAAAAAAACCAAACAAACAAAACCAAAACCCACCAAAAAAACCCACAAAAACAAACAAACACAACAACAAAAAAAACCAACAAAACAAAAAAGAAATGCCACTGTTTATTTCAGTTAGATAGCAGCACATTTTGCATATCCACAACTTTGTTACTCTCCTCTGACCTTCTTTCTGCTGCCTTACATTATATTTACATACTCTTGGTGTGAAGTTTTGCAGGAAGCCTACAGATCTATATCCTATGGTCTTGAGAGACTAGATAGGATATTCTGCTTGTCACAGTAGTTGCAACTGTGTCTTGATGTCACCAACTGTTCAGTGTCCCTTGGGAGAAAGGAAACTTCAGCATTTTATGAAGGCAGACCGGGTTCCTATGTTTCATAACACAGCAGACATCTACTGCTTTTCCCTCCACCAGTGCCACAATCACTGTTGCTGGGTAGGGTAAGGACTCAGCAATATAAAGAGTACATACTGTTACTAACGGTTTCCAGGCATTTTAATTCCACAGCATGCACTGGGGAATGCTCTGATTCTTGCCACTGGGGCCAGAGCAGTTGAATTTAGTACTAAAAAAAAAACCCAAAACAAAAAACACACACCACCAAAACCCTGTCCACCACAAAATCAATACCAAACAACCCTCCCACTTTTGTTTTATTTTTCTTTTTATGAGCATAGTATTTCTTCTTCTTCTTAAATTCTTCCCTCACATTTCTCTTCTCTTCTCTTCTCTTTCTCTTCTCTTCTCTCTGTTGTATTTCCACATAGCCACAGAATTTCAACTTGATTATAGTTCTACGAGTTGTCTCAGACATCAGATGCACCACTGCCATGGAATATATTTCCTCCCCCCAGTTCAACCCATTAAAACAGGTAACCATCAATCTCATAACATTTACTAAAAAGTACCAATTGCAAGGTATGAAATTAAAGGCTTTTTTTTTTTTTTTTTCCTTAAAGCACTCATTTTTAAGAGCAGCACTTGGAACCCTTCTTGCTAGGGAAAGGAGATGCAAGCCTGGTACAAAAGAAGCACTTCTATCTTGCAAGGTGGGAGCTCCTCAACAGCCACCTTTCTGATGCTCTGCTGTACTGCCCACAGAAAAAAGCATCCAGCTTTTCTACTGGGGAAACAGAAAAGAAACGGAGTAGGCTAAAATCCCAGGAGCATCCCGCAGTATGTACCAAGTATAGCTGTGCCAGCAGAGCCCTCCTGTGGAGACGCAGCGTATTCCAGCAGCAATGCTGCATTTACAAACGTAAACCTCAGACAGTGGTTCTGTATTACAATCAAAATGATTTAAGGTTCAGAGAAGCAAGGCTTGTAGGTGGAAGTTACATATGTTAATTAGACCAACTGGTACAGGTAGGACAAACCTTTAGGCACCGCAGTTAGCTGCTTCATGATTCTAAGAGTTAGCTGCAACATTTCTCACTTGAATTTTTATCTGAAAATTTGCCTCATCTCTTGTCTCAATTAGGCAAACCACTGATCATGTCTATCATCAAACACAGTACAGGAAATGTAACAGAGGCACACACCATGTTATCAGAGTATCTTGATTCTGTGCTGGAGTCAGGATGAGGAGTCAGGAACAGAGAACCAAGTCTATTCAGTCTATACTCCCTATTCAGCTGCTAGCTGCAAAAAGCAGGAAAATGAACTTGCTTAAAACATGAGCTCTTCAGTTTTGCTGCCTGTTAAAGAAAAGCCTCACAGGGAGAACCACCAGGTTCAGTTATTTGCAAAGCATAATGCCAAACTGCCATCATCAAAGAATCTGAATAACACAGCATACCTGACTCTTTTTATTACCTCACTGGTATATTCTGACCGTAAGGAGTCATATTCTACAGTATATCATTTCCCTTCTAGTCACCTCTTAACGCCCAACATTTTGGCCATACAATAAGCTACAATACTTGCCACATTACTCGTGGGCTGGTTTGTGTTTGCTGACCAGAACTATAACAATAATTTAAATTTTTAGGAAGTAAAACTAAAAAGCATTCCAGATTCTAGCCTAACTTTGCAGCATACAAAAGCATGTTCTACTTAAGTTTTAAAACTTAACTTTGCCTACAGTATAGCACTTGCCCTTACTTTACACCAACAGGTGATGCTTATTCCCCAGTGAAGAGGAAAAGGCAGATAAAAGGCACTGGATCATGCAGAAAACAAGACATCATGTTTCTTGAGAAGGAACATTTGAGAACATGCTGGTGACTAAAAATACCTCACATCAGCAATGAAGAATTAACAGAAAGTCTCTAAGAACTAAGCAGCATCTCAGTCAGCACCCAATTTCGAATTTGAGCTTAAGAATTGTGCCAGAATTTCAGAACAGTTTAATTATAGCATTCTTTACACTTCCTTTCAGCTTTTCTAAATTTCCACAAATGCTCAGCCCTATTTACATATGATAGAGAAGAAAGGCTTCCATAGCAAACCAGAGTAATTAATTTTATGGGTGCAAATGGACATGGGGATAAACACAGGAGTACACATCTGCAGGGCAGTGGCAATGTCCTTAATGGAAGCAGCTGAACTTGTTCTTCTAATTGGTAATGAAATCCCACGGGCAGAGCTCTCAGGTAGAAAGGGCATTACCAAGAGTTTGTAATGAGTGTAAATGTCCATCTTCTACAGAGCTCGATCTATTGTTTGTGTAAAACAGACTGTAAGAAAAATATTACATCTGTCATGCACAGTAGTGTCTTGATTTTTAGGATGAAAAATCCCAGAAAGAGGCAGAAAAGTAAACAAGAACTTGTCTCTGTTGTTCATGTCACTAAAAGCACTCGATACACAAGTGTTCTCCACTGCCATGTGAGAAGAGTAATTCTTAAAGGCAGAAGATGTGAACGAAGTCTACACCTTCCAGTCTAAAAATTAACTCCGAACAGTGACAAACTCAAAACCCTGTGGCTTCTGTCACTGCATGTAAGTTTTTGGTAAACACTTAAGGTAGGTGGTAATCACCACCTAAACCAATCAAAATATCACAGATGTAACAGATTTTCAAGTGAGAATGATAACCACATGATTAGAATTTATCTCCTTCGCAGTTAAACAGGGGGAAAGATCCAGCCCTCAGACTTGAAAGGTCAAAGTTACAGAATTTGTTTTTCTCTTCTTCTCTACCATGAGACTATCAATGAACTCCAACACAGCAAATCTTCACTGGACACCCAGCATATTAAATCTTCCTCAGACCCTCCATAGGACTCTAACAGCAACAGGTCACTGCTCTTCTTCATAACTATGAAACAAGGAGATACTTGACATAAAGACAACATCTTTGGGTCAGGCTACAGAAACAGTTGATATGAATTGCAGATTTCACCACGACTGCTGTAATGCTTCTGTGGGTAAGTTTCAGGGAACACTTGTGAACCAGGGGAGGAAAAAGACCAGTCTTGCTTCTCTCCACAGTCCCAATCACACCAGAGCTGCAGAACAGGCAGAAATGCTCATCCAGTGAGCTTCTCCTCATGCTTGAAGCTGAAGAGTGGAGTGACACTGTCTCTCCTCCCTTCTCAGTTTCCATCAGAGGGAACAGTCCCATTTCTCAATAGTCTCTTATCTTCCCCACTCTTGCTTACAACCCACAGCATCTCCACTCTGGGAGCCTTGAGAGATGCTTTAAGAAGGGGAGAGTTGAAAGTAGAGCATGCCTTCAGCCCTCATTTTCCTGCTGCCAGGAAAATAGGCTACATTGGAAGAAACATTCAAGCTCTGGGCTGTTTGCATCTAACGAACACAGAACTGGAAAAACCTAAGAATAAATAAAATCAGTGTAAGAGTTAAATTATTGAGAATATTTAGATATTCAAATCTGATCTGACAGAAAAATGTAAGAAAGGAGACAGAAATTAGCATGTGAAGAAATGAAAATGTTAAATGTATAATTTAGGAAAGTAATGAAGTCCATATGGACACAATTGGCTTCTGGTTAGAATTCAGAAGCCAAGTGAAGACTCTCAAAAATGGTAGAGCAAAGCTCGGGGCCAGAAGCCAAGAAAAGAAACTGCTTAACCAGAGAGATTTTATTTATTTATTTTAAATCATGAACTCCCTGCACTGGAGAATGCCTAACAGAGGTATTTATGACCACTGTGACAAAATAAAGCAGGGGTTAAATGAGAAACTCCTTTTGCTGGGCTTTCTAACAACCAAACCATATTTTCCAGCAACGCATTTGTCTACGAGGCACCAAGTCACCATATACTCCTGTATGTTTACCATGGCTGGGGGGAAGGTGTTGCATGGGTTGGTTTTGGTTTGTTTTTTATTTGGGGTTTTTGGGATTGTGGGGTTTTTTAGGTTTGGGGGATTTTTTTATTTTTTTTTTTTAAACAGCTGAAATACATGACCATACAGTTAACACATGGGCACTGAAAAACAAATTTCATTTGATGCAACTGACCATGGGGAACACAGCAATCAATTTCAATGAGTCAAACTTTTTGAACAGTTGACAGTTTGGACATCTGATTTAGTTAACTAAATGCACACAGGCAAACCAACACACAAACAAAATCACTAAGTTCCTAGTTAAATAGGGGCAGTATTTTCTTTGGAAAGGTTCATGGTCTGCTTAAATTAAGAATCAGTTTCTATTCCACATATTAACAATTTATTTCTTTCTCTGATAAACAGGATCTGCTTAGCAGAGAGAATGCCTTCTCAAAAGCAGTGGGAGAAGAGGTGCAGGCAGAAAAACTCCTGAGTGAAAAAGAGAAGCAAAGATTATACAGAACTGTAGTTTAACTTCTCATGGTTCAACTGTAATGGTTTTTCTCTACTCCTCCCTTGAAAAGCAGGTATATTTAAGATGGTGCCATAAGTTTCCTACAGGTAAAAAAATTGAATTGTTTCAGTTTTATTATCACAGTTAATTTAGAATGCCCTCCTTGCTGGAAGGCTTGCACATTTACTCTCCCTCAGTTCAAGAATGTATCAAATCCTGCATCTTCCATGCAGGCAAAGTGAAGTATAACAGTTATTTATCTAGCCTACATAAAACTTACTTCCCACTTCAGCTGGTCATGTTGTTATTCTGCAGTGGTGGTGTATTAACTTGTCAGCCAGGCTCTGAAAGGAAGTATTTTAGGCAAAACTTACCCGCACAAAATCGAAAATAATTTTATTCTGTGATATATAAAGAGAAATGCTGCAACAGCACCCTCCCAAACTATTTTCTTTTGTAAGATCCTCTTAGCCAGCCTGTTCTGAAATACAACAATTATGGGCTACTTTTAACATCCTGGTTTTCACTATTATGCAGCTGCACATAGTTAAGAACTGTCCTTCAGACTTAAAAACCCCAAACCTTTCCAGACAGATATATTCACACTGCAAGTTGTTACCCAACTAAATTAAGTCTGAACTCAATTTAGCCAACACCATCTTAATTTATCTTAGTGAACTGGAACGCTTAAGTCTTTAGGGTCATAATTACTTTTTCCCAAGAGGATGACTTCATTCATTACCCAAGACAAAGTAAGTGACAATCTTCATGCATACTTGTGGCCTAGTAACGGTGCATCACCCACACTGACCAATTAATCTGAAGAGGTAGAGCCTGTGAGCACAGGCTGTCTAACAAGCAGAGGACTTCAAAACCCACTTCGAGGGCTGCTCCGGTTTCCCCTCCTCCCTTTCCACAATTTGTTAGCTCAGCTAAATGAGCAAAGAGCTTTGGTTTTCTAATCAAGCCACTATACATCTCCCCCTCCTCCAGAGATGCCTAAGCTCCTTGAACAGCAAGGAATGGCAGCATTACCCACCCACATGAGTACCATAGGTAATAACTGCTCATGTGGTTTGCTGCCCAAGTTCTCTCTCTTTTTATATATATATACACACATATTTAATGCACAATACAGCAGAGTAACCCCCTCAGATGACTAATGGTAAATGTAATCTCATGGAAAAAAGCCATGCTACAAATCTTATATTCCTTATAAGCATAACTTAGTAGTGTGCTATGTGATCACATAAAGGGGATTAATGCATATGGTACAGTGCAGGTTCACTCGAAACTTGTTGAGTCAACCAGTTCACCCACTACTACTATATCCTAAGTCAGTTTTGCCTTAGATACAGATGTGCCTTTGTGTTCAGTAAACCTGCAGCTCTACTGAAACCAACACCTATGTATTTTTCCGCTGAAGACAGACATTAAATTGTTAATTTATAAGGTAGTATTAATACGAGTTCAAATAATAGCTTGTGTAACTGTTGTCAATCAGCCTTTGAAACTGGAACCTTTTCTAAGGGGTTTTAAATTTTCTCAGTAGTTTTAACCAAGTACTATATACCACGCCATTTTTCCTCTCATCTCCACGGAGCACTACTGAATAGAAGAGGTCAGCATGTTCCAAATCCTACACTGCAGACTGTGTGCAGGATTCAGAGTCCAAGACCAAAGGCAAAGGAGAAACAATATAATGATCTTTTGCCACTACAGGTCATTGTAAGGTCATTTTTGTGATCTTTCCACCCATACTGTCTTATTTTTTATTCGCCATTTTGTAAGAAAAAAAACAATTAATTAGTTGAATTGAAGCAAAGTCTAACTTCCAATTAACTACTATACAAAAGCCACAATCTTTAAGACAGTTTGTCTGACAGATTCCTTACAATCAAGACCACAATCAGAAAGCACAGAATTTTGCTGTCACCTCCATATATAGAATACATAATTAAGGAAAATATGCAGAGACCACTGGCAAGGGAACCTGAGCTACTGGTAAATAACTTTCATGATGCATTCTGGATGGATGAAAAATGCTGTATACATAACTTTATTTAAACTGTAATACTACTGGCTGCATAGGAACAGAAAAATGAAATGTAAATAATTACATTAAGGTCACTTCATCTATACACCATTTAAAATTATTTCACTGCCACACTGCAGTGACTCTCTTAGCCTCAACATCACAGATCAAGTGTATCCAGTATCTTGTAAATGATCCCAGTTCACCATTGGCCTAAGCTGAGGTCTCAATTTTCACATTTATCTCAAGTGTCTAACACATGCAGTATTCCTCTCTTGCACAGCCTGCTCCCATTTAGTTGCTACAGCAAGTGCTTTTTAGATCTGCCACCAAGTCAGCTACTAGATCTACCATGCAAGTGATCTATACTCCTCCCTACCCTGCTTTGTTCAGGGTAATAATAAAAGTTTGTTCATTTACCTCTCTCTCCCTAGCTTCATTTTGCATGTGTTTCTGCTATTGCATCAAACAGCCCCAGGCCAGCAAATACTTCAAAATGCTGTATTTTGTGGTTTGACCTCAGTGACATCCTCATCAATGAAAGTAAGGAAGCCGATCAAAATCAGAGCTTAATTTTACTAAGATCCAGCACTCAAGTACTGGGACCGTCTACTGGCTCATGTTGACTCAGCTAATCTCAGTGTTTCTAATTGAGACTTACTAAACTGTGGCTCAATGGATTAAAAGCAGAATTACTACTAATGATTAAAACAAAACACTTTTTTTTTTTAAATGTAGAAAGGTTTCAATAGATCTTTCTGAAACTGTAAGCACTTTGAGAATACAAAGTACATTTTGAAAATGTTTAACTATTGTCTTAAGAGCTAACAAAAAAAAAAAAAAAAGTAGCAACTGTCATTGGAAGGCTAAGGAAACTATCGCAACAGAAAAAAAACCATACCAGCTCAACTTCCTCCACAGTTTATTTGTGTGAAACATTCTCTTGAGTTTTATTTCCTCCCTGGCATGGGAGGCAGAACATCACTTTGTATCCAGAGAATCACAACTAGAGGTAGTATAAGCACAAGGAATGAAAAAAAAAATTGAAGTCTTAACACTTGCTTTACAATCTAACCAAACTCCTGTATGACTTCATGACAGTATACCAAAGAACTTGCATCGTATCTTAGTTTTTACCTTTTGTTAAGTCAGACTTGCAGGAGGGTAGGTGGGGGAAGCAGCTCTGAAGATTCTGGTTTTATAAACATCTACATTCAGAAGTGCTTTCTATTGCAACCCCATCATAAAATTATGGAAAACTAAGTAAAAATAAATGTTTGAAACCTTCAGACTAGCCCTGAACAGCATGATTAACAAGAAAAATGGCCAATTTACTAGAATCAGCTCCCACACCATTTCTTTGTCAACAGACCCTGGACAGTCTTTCAAGCTCAAACAGGAACAATTCAGATGAATTGCAGTAATGACCTTAGTACTCTCCAACGTTACGGGTGCACAACTGACTGAATAGAGAACAATCAATCAGTGCTTGCAACTTCAGAAATGGACCCATACATGCAGGTCATGATGAGAAGAGTTTTGCACAGGCATGAAAATCCACTTGCAGGTTCACTTGTGAGACTTTTTTTTGGCTCAAGAAGCCACTTTGAAACTCGTGCATTAGTCATTGTATAAAACAGGAAGCAGGAAGTGTAAGGAGCTGAGAATCAGACCTTTTAACGTGACAAGAAATCAGTGCTAGGTCCTGAAATGTCCATTCCATTTGATAATGCTTGCAAAGCTCAAGCTGACACAACCTTCTTCTGAAAAGCCATTTCCCCTGTCACTGTTAGAAAACAGAAGCAGAACTATCACCAAGCCTACACAAGGTCTTGGAAGAAAGGACTTACCTCATTTCCTTTCATTGCCAGATAAGATACAAACCTTTCAGACGTGTTAACACCTTTTATTTATTATGGCACATATAACACCCTTTATTGCTGGCGTTACTGCTTCAGAAAGACAGAGCATACTCTAACCTACTCACATGAAATGACGCGATTAAAAAGCAGCACTGAAGACAATTTTAAACTCAAATTATTGTTCTGAATTTTGTAAAAGTATTCATGAGCGGGCACAGATCTCAAAAGAAGACTAGTGAAAAGACTTAGGAAAGAATTAATTAGGAATTAATACATACTTGGCAACTAAGGCAGAAAACCTAAGGGGTAAGAAATAAACCTACTTCACCCTCCCCAAAGCTCCTAATTAGGAATAGCAGCAGCTTAAAGAAATAAACAATCCTGTATTTGTGATTTTGCTGTAACATAGAGCTTGCCACAACTAATGTGTAACAAGTACTTCTTTTTAAGTAACTCCTAAATGATTAACTTCCTAGGAGTTGGTGTACCAGAGACAGAACTCTGTAAGTCATGTTTTCTCATGCTCTATGCAAACATGTGCAGCTATTTACAAATCAAATCATTATTTTAAATCAGATTTTAAAAACACAATAGATAATGGTGATGAAAAATTTTGGGAACCAGTAATCTCAACTTACAGTCACACTAGTATTTTATTAAAAGGCAACATCAGAGTGGCCCCACCAGAAGGCAGTAAATTATGAAGCAAAGGAAGAATTATCATAGGCTCTGAAACATTTATGATGGTTTACTCCTTTGATCAGTTTATGTAAAGGACCATATAAAATCGTCAAAACAAATGCATACGAGTTCCAGCATAACCTGCTCGATTTTCTGCACAAAATAGCAGCACAGAAGATACAAGATGCAAACACGGCACAGTATTTCATACCAGCCTGTCTCACCCTTCAAATTAAATCTTTCCCACAAGACAAACAAGGACTATTCAAACATTTGTTGCACACAGAAGCAGGAACCAGGAAGAGCTGTATGCAGAAGAGCAGAACAAGACTAAACAAAGTTCAGAATACCCTTACCTGAACTGAAGGTGCTGGCTCTTGAGATTGCTTACTGGTAGTTCCTTGGGAGGATGCTAAAGCAAAACTGTCAGTCTTGTGTAATACTGGACCATCAATCCTGGAAGGTGCATCTGTCCTATGTGACTGCCACGTCTCTTTTCTGTGATGAGATTCACCAGCTTGCTCATCTCCAAAGGCAGCCCAAGAACAGCTGTCTTTTTGTTCATCTTCAAAAGCATTCCAGTCTGTAGCCTGGTTACAACCTGCAGAACTGAAGTCTGCAAAGTCATCAGAGTCCTGAAAAGCAACACTCTCATCTTGAGGTTTTGGCACTGAATCAAAGTCTCCAAATTCACTATCATCACCATTTTCTACCTCAGTAGTATGCTGGAAGTCTAAGCCAGAAGTTTTACTGGTAGTATCACATTCTGAAGTGTCAGCAGTCTGACTGACTTCAGCCTGATCCAACTTTGCTGGCTGCTGAGAAACAGTACTTGTGTCCCTGAATTCACCAAATTCATCATTAGGTTCGCTAATATTTGCGGGATGTTTGGATGTTCCTTCTAAATCTAGAGCATTTATTGATTCTTGAACATGAATGAAGTTGGGAGATGCACTGCTGACTGAACCAAAATCACCAAAATCATCATCCTGTGCATCGCTGCAGGCTACAACTTCTGTACTGATTCCACCCCTCTTAAGATCTTCACAAACACTCAATTTTTCTCCTGTAAGATCACAGCTTAGGCCTTGGATCTGATCAGCTTTGGTGTCCTCTGTTCCCAAAGAATCATCAGGCCTAGTAAAGTCTTTGCCAATCTCTCTGCCATGTTGTTTTCTCCTCCCACTGCGTTCTCCATTTTCAGTAGTGCATATTGAACTTCCAGTTGTTTGAGATGTATTAGAAATTGCAAATTCATTATTTTCCAGTGCTGAGGGATCCTGTTCACAACTAATTTCTGAAATACAAACCTCTTCTTCAATACAATTTACTCTGTTTATTCTGTTGTTCTCCTGAATGCTCAGAGAATCTCTTTCATTAAGAACACTGCCTATTGTAGGTCCTGCTCCCTCTAAATTGATTGGTTTTTTATTTGAGAATGTAGCAAAATCTGCAAAGTCTTCACCTGAGATAGGCATTGAGTTCAAATTTTGCTCAGTACTATGGGTACTAACAGTATTCTGTCCCTTTGAGTCACTGTTACCATCTAGATCTTCTGTTCCCTGAGGATCTACAGGGTCTGATGCTGCAAATCCATTTGTTAGAATTTCTAGACTTGGAAGTTTCTCACCATTGCAAGCATCTACTTGCTCATCCTGGCCCTCAACTGCTATACCAGTTCTAACAAAACGAGAAGAAAAACCCTCCAACTTCCCAATGTTGTCTCTCTGTTCCCATCTTTTGTTTACATCTTCTACAGCAGTACCTGAAGTTCTGAACTTGGATTTCTCTTTGCTGGTACTAGTAGTTGATAGATCAGGAAGTTCCTTAGTAAAAGCAGGAAGCTCTGCAATACAGTCTTTAACATTTTTAACAGATGTAAAGGCTGCAATGTTAGCTACGTTGTCAGAATAATCATGAAGTGGGATGAAATGATTTGTGGGTATAAACTCTTCCTTTGGATGACCGTAGTCCGGTGTATCAAAATCAGCAAAAGCTACACCAGCAGTGCTTACACCAGAAAATCCTCCAAATTCTCCAAATTCATCTTCATCATCATCATCAGCTCCATTGTCCAGTGGTGGAGGCGATGAGGAGTACATTCGAATAATATCTGGTTCCATTGTTTAGTTCCACTTTAAAGTTAATGCATTTCTATAATGGGGGGGGGGGAAAAGTATATTAGAATTTGGCAAGCTTTTGTAATCTCATTTTTTATATTTACTGTTCCACATTTTATTTTAAAACTGTGCATACAGGACAGTGTCCATATTAGATATGAGAAAGGAACAATCCCCAAAAACATCTTCTAACCAATTCCTTTGTTTTAGAAGACACACAGAATCTACTGGGAACAGTTCGAGTCTCTTGTAAACTACTACATGACCATATTCTCGGCATACAGTGCTCAAGTACCAGAACGTGAGACCCATTTGTCTTGAGCTATTGTGCAACACACTGACACAACTGAACTCAGTGTTAACCCGTCCGTTCCCTACCTCCTCTCATCAGCAATTCATAAAATAACCAACACCCCCGGTCCATCTTCTGTGGGCTCTGCTGACTTAATGACAGAAATGAAACCACTTGATGGACTACTCGACAACACTCACATACATAAGGCACCTTCAGCAGCGCTGAAGACTTCGAAAGATGTGTCTGCAAGCTTTGAAACTTGGAAGAACTGCTGATACAATAGGTAGCTATGATCCACTGCCCTGCACTTTAAGTATCTTTCCATCAATTCACGGGTTTCTCAGGTCTCCCTGTTCTTTGGATTTCAAAGCCACAAGCCAACACGCTGTCTCCACAGCTGCTGCAGCCAGCCTGCTTTTGTCTTATGAACCGCCAGTTGGGATATGTCATGAGCATTACCAGCAAAGCCTAGAGCAAAACAAACTTCTTCATCAAAGCTTATTCTCAAGCACAGAACAGAGCATGACTATCCATGAAATATTTAAATGCAAATCACTAAATCACAGGAAAAAAACACAACAAATGTATTCCCATAGCCTAGACAGAAAGAGATAAGGACTCCATCTTACCATTGCAAACCATTACAATAACAAACAAGGTACAGATGGAAAATTTTCTTTCCTAAAGAGTGACCTTGATGATTTTTTTCTCAATATTGTGTGTAATTAATAACTACTAATATTTATAGATTCACAATTGTACACATCACTTAGCTAGTTCATACTCTAGAGCCCTTAAAGCGACCTCTACAACCGACCTCTTTCCATTTCAAATGATACTTGCCATAAATAATTTGTACCAGCACACTAGGCACTATCTACAGAAAAAGAGTGAAAACAACCTATACCTACTGGCAGATATCTGAATTTCTAACAACAAGAATAATGCTGGACTTCACTAGTTCTGAAACACAGACAAAACCTGAGTCTTAAATCCAAGACCTTTAGCAAACAACATTGTACTTGCACCTAAAAAGCAGTACACAAAGGGTATAACAACAAATGAAGCTCTGGGGTTCTTTTCAAAGACAAGGTACCACAGCATTTGAGCCAAAAAACTCTTGGTATTTGCCAGGAAAGTCAGACATGTTTAAGGTGACCAACATACCTACATTTTTGTTTTAGAAGGGTATTTTGCAGTTCTAAAAGAACATCATGCTCATCAGATGAAAACATGAAGCAATTTGTAACATCACATGCAAAATGAAGACAGCAAGGGAATTTTGTTTAGAATAAAGAATAAGTTGCTAACAAGCTCCCACATAGGCTTACTCAGCACCAGCTGCTTAACAAGGTATAGGAGCGAGCAGCTTCACTTACATCTCAGAGACCTCATCTCTCAAGAGCACTCTCCCTTTTACAACAAGGTCTAGCAATTGCTCTTTAATATGTTGTATGCTCTTTAATATGAATGTAAAGATCCTTTCCAAGATGTCTGTAGAGCACGACTGTGTGTTCGCACAGAGATTAGTCCAACCTGTCTACTTTTCAAGCTTCTGGGTTTTCAATTCACTAAATACAATAACAGCATTTCTTCTTTCTAACTATCAGAGCAGTCATTCCTTCATTATATCCAAATTTCTGAGGTATACTGCAGTCAGCTTTCAATGCTAAAATTAAACACCCATTATATCCAGGCTGCAATTTCTTTCAAGATGTTGTAGTGCAGAGGCAAGATCCATATACAAAGATACGCCCTGGTAGGTTTTGAACTTTTGCAGAAAAGAAAAAAAAAAAAAGACCCAAAAAAAAGTCTTGTTCGGTAGATAGCACCTGGTAGATACAAGGCACCTTAGTTTGGGGCAACACTACTTAAAGCATTAGTGGAGTTGGTTGAACAGTTGGTTGACCCCAGAATTATGCCTGGGGTCAGGAATGAGCAGCTCTTTAGCAACACACTGACATTTAGTAGAAAGGACACAGAAAATGTGTCAATCAGGATGGGATTCACACAAAACTATCCCCTACAGCTCCTGGAAAAGTATTTATCTTATTTTTTTTTTTTTTTTATAAAAAAGGAGTGGGTTTATTTGGTTATAACAAATCATCCCTTTTAACTAAACTTGAGTTTACAAGTCTCCAGTTGAATCTCAGTAGATAATAGCATAGATTTGTCATTGAATCGGGGGGGGGGAAGACAAAAAAAAAAAAGAGACTTGTTACACCTATTTGGAAAATTCATCAGAGTATTTATCATCTGATCCCGTGTGACAAAAGCTGAAGAGACTGTAAAAGCAAGAAACTAGTTCTTGAAACAAACAAAAAACCTTCAACACTGTTTCAAGGACAGCACTGAGCACTGACTGGATATAAACCTTCATCATTCAAGAAGAAAAAGGAGCTTGAACAGAAACAATAAAATAGCTGGAAAAAAGGAAAGTGAAAACAGGAGTCCCACAAAAACCACCCTGTTTGGCTTCCGGGGAATAATGCTGGAGGGTGGGATAAGCACTTCCTTGACCAAGTGTGATGGCTGAAGCCACTGCAAGCTCAACAGTAATTTTATCATATCATATTTTATTCTTTATTAGGCAGAGATGTAGAAGCCCTCAAACACAGCTCTAAAGCCTTTTAGAAAGAAAAAGATTTTACAATAGGAAATCACAGTTCTACAGCATTGGAAAGAAAAAGTCACATAACTAAACCCTTAGAAATTTGAAGTAGAAACCTAACTAAAATCCCTACATATTTCAATTACTCTAAAACAGGTAGTCTATAATATACTACATGCTTAAGAAAGCCAAATGCCTGTGTGCTGACAAGTTAAAGGTAGGAAGGTAACACATTTGGTTTTGAAACCATGACCTCCAAAATTCTCAAGACCCAATCTTGAAGCTTTCAGTGCAGCATAAGTAATAAAGATCCAAGTTCAATAACTAAGTATTTTTATACATCTCAATACAGATACATATCAGAGTTTTATTCTT
Organism: Chloroceryle amazona; assembly: GCA_027560015.1. Classification (NCBI taxonomy): domain Eukaryota; kingdom Metazoa; phylum Chordata; class Aves; order Coraciiformes; family Cerylidae; genus Chloroceryle; species Chloroceryle amazona. The sequence continues at coordinate 56,527 of JANHFX010008923.1, forward strand.
TTGAAACATTTTTAGAATAATCAAGGTATTCAAGTAAAAAGGTTATTAAATCTAGGTAGACCAGCTTCCTCTCTCCCAGAATCCTTATTTTTATTGATGAGAAAGCAAAAGAAGGGGAGGAAAACATAGAAGACAGAAGCAACCTTAAATTTGCTTCCAACTATATAAACTTACAGCCCTGTACATAGTCAATAACATCAACGTATAGTTTTGCTGGTTCAGTAATGAAACAAACAACAAAGCCTAACTAAAAAGTATTGGGTGTTTTTGTTTGTTTGTTTTTTTAACTGTTATCTCAAAGATGTATCCTAACAGAACAAATCAGAGGCCCTGAAAAAAACCCACCCAGCTTCTGAACTTTGCCATTAACAAGAAAATTCGTCTCCATGTTTCACCAAAAGCACGTATTCTCTTTTATTTAAGTCTTTTCAGATTTATAAGCTTGCACAAGTAGTTTTTCACTTGAGTTACTTGAAACACCACATTCAGCTCTGCATTAGTAACTGCTCCAACTCTTGACAGCAGATCTCATACAAGAAATGCTGACAAAAATTTATTCTTAACCTGCACTGGACAACATCTATATATTATGCATCATAACAACTCCAGCTATTTTTTTTTTGGTTAACCATTTAGAGTATTATTATCTTAACCTTGATGAAAAATAAATCATAACAGAGTTCAGAAAATCCTTAGGGGATGATCTAAACCAACCAACCAAAACAAAACAAAAACAAACCAAAGGGAAAAAAAAACAAAAAAACAAAAAACAACACACCAACCAAAACCAAAACCCACCAACCTAACATTTTATCTCCTGCAACTTCTGTCATAGAGAAGAAACTTCCTTCAATTTTTCATTTCAAAGCACTTTTAAAACATCACAGGGATCGTTTACAGAGCAGCAGTCCAGTAGCACAATAGTCTAAATAGGTTTTAATAGTTGCCAAAAGAAGGATCTGCACAGAACATTAACTGTGCATTTAAAAATCTGAACATAGGTCTGATAGTCTACTTCATGTTTAATCAGTTTAAACCATATCAAACAACTGTATAATCAATTTTATGGATTTGTGTGTAATTTTTTTTTTTAAATGTCAGCTATTTCTGATTAAGTTACAGTAGCATTTTAAAAGCTGAAGAGATCCAAAATACATATAATATAGATTCATATGGGTGGAAGGTTGTTAACACAATTTAATTGCTGTTTAAAGAACTCAACAAAATACAGTACTCGAAGTGTAACAGCAGGAAAAAAGGCATAATAGTGTTCTTACACCACTTGACTAATTCGGGATTTAAATTTTTTTATAAATATGACATAATCCCAATTCACCCTGCAGTATAAAATCAGCATGGGAATTTTTAGCTGCACCTTTTTTATGCACTTTTGCACTTAACTTGTTCATTTAAAAATTCTTTTAAACAAATGGAAGCTGCCAATTGTTCAGCACACTATAAAGCTAGGATTCTTCTTTGACAGAAATGATGACAGCTTTCACTTGCACATAACAAAGCAACTACTTCTATAATTTGTAACATACAACAATCCAAATTTATGGAATCAAACCTTACACCATGATGAATAAAACAGTTTAAGTGTTTATGTTTAGAATGGATTATTTTAGCCACAATCACAGATCTGTGTTGACAAGCGTCAACATGTTTATCAGATCACTATAGCTTAATATTAGATTAATGACAAACTTCCATCAATTCCTCATGACATGCAGTTGTCCAAAGTTTCCCAGGAAAAAAAATAAAAAAATTAGAGAGTTGGGTTTTCTTTCAGATGCCATTTTTTTCAGTCCTTTACCTGTTTGTTTTTCTAAAAAAAATGCAAACACAAACTGAAAATACTAGTTAACTTCTTGCTTGCATGTGTTTCTTCATATTCATAGTCTGATATTCATTATGAAGGAATTTCATTATCGCAAATACAAGATCACTGTCAAAGTCACACTATAAATGTAATAAACTTATAAATACATACTGACATTTTACTTTAAAGAAAAAAAAAATCAACCTCATGATTTTTCAGAATTCCATTCTGTTAGTGCAGCTCTTTAAACCTTTAGAAAAAAGTCACAATAATTTCAGAATGTAACAAGTCAATTTAAAACACTCAAAAGAAGAGAGAAAAGAGAAATCAGTGATGCTGAAAAGGATTAGTAAATGACCTTTTTGGCAGGACAAGGATTCAGAAATACAAGATGCATACCCTTTTTTTTATCGCAAGTTACTAACTAGGTTTTGAAAACATTTACTATCAAACCAGGATATTTTATTATTTGCTTGCAGTAAATAGGAACAATATCTGCTTTCCTCATACATGGATCACATCCTTTTTCACCACTTTTTTTTGTTGAATACTACTAACAGTCTAACAAAGACATGGCAGCAAAGAGAATGTAATTACAATACACAAAAGCAGGTATAAATAGTTCCTTTTCTGCCTGTCATCTAGAGGCAAAACTTGAAATAGCAAGTTTGCCTCTTACATAAGACCTAAAAAACTGTGAGGCCACAAAGAAAGAAATACTTGAGGTGTGCAAATTCAAAGGAAGAAACTCCTTGTTGAGTAGAATGCTCCCTGTAACTCAAGACGAATATCAGCAAAGCAATAGATAACCTCTCAGCTATGGATTATTCTGAAAGCAAAGCTGAGTTAAGCAACCCATCGCTTAAAGCTTAAAGAGAACAAAATAATTAGAAATGGCACATTCAAGATCTCTATGACAGAATTAACAATGTTACTGAAATGCC
>JANHFX010008925.1:0-7500 GCA_027560015.1 Chloroceryle amazona
GGGGGGTTGAGGTCTATGCTACGCTATTCGTAACGTTTCACGAGTACACTTGTGCAATCAATGGTTCACTAGGTGATGAGCCTTTCAAGAGGGAAAAAGTAATATATTTTGCTAAGTTCAACTTTTTTTTTAATGATTATTCCTTGGGAAAGGATGGGGTGAATCATAGAACGGTTTGGGTTGGAAGGGACCTTTAAAGGTCATCTAGTCCAACTCCCTGATCAGAGACATCTGCACCTATACTGGGCTGCTCAGAGCCCCATCCAACCTCACCTGTAAGGTCCTCAGTGATGGGGCATCAACCACCTCTCTGGGCAACCTGGGCCAAGGTCTCACCACCCTCAGTGTCATAAATTCCTCCCTTCTATCTAAGATATATCTCATCAGGTGCTAGGTGAGCTCATGTCATGTGGAACGCGGTGGCAACTGTGGCAGTCAGCATCTCACAGGATGAGCTCTCTTCAGTTAGGGCAGGCCCTAGCACTCAGAAAGGACTGCAGCTTGATCAACAGAAAGCCTGGAATGGGATGGAAGAATGGCAGTGTATTTCTCATTTCTTAGACACCCTCTGGCCCTGCACCATTTAATCCAACAGAAAAAACTTCCAGTGACTTTATCAGCACCAGAGCTGGCTCTGGCCAAGTTATCTGAAAGCAAACAGCTCATTGGGGTTGCTCTCACCAAGTGCAGGCAGGTTGCATTTCGCTTTTTCACTTCTCAGTTAATGCCTGGGGAAGGCTTCCTTCTTTCCTGAGTAGGAACTGATTTTTGTCTAGTTCAAGGAAGCCTGCCAGAGCTCACCACGGATCGTCAGCTTCACAAATATTTGGGTTTGAAAAAAGACCCTCCATCACACCTATGCTGGCTGTGCTTCCCCTTGCAGGGAGTGCTCCCTTCCCCGCTGTCAGCCAGGACAGGCAAGAGCCTGGAGGCGGAGAGCTCTCCGAGGGGGATGCATCGGCTCAGCGTATTTCAGTTCAGGGAAAACAGGACCAGAGCTCCCCAAATAATAGAGATATCAAGTTCTGTTAGACAAAGGGAATGTGAATTATCATGTGAGTTATTGTGCAGCAGGACATAAACCAAACTCCATCTTCCTAGAGTTAGAAAAAGCTTACTCAGGAGGAAACTTTCCTTAACTTTGAAAGCTGAGTTCCACATCAGGAAATGAAGCAAGTCACATCATCTTTCAGTCTCACCATGTGATGGTAAAAAAACATATACCTCTTTATTAATACATCTTCCAGGCTACACATAACCATTTGGCATTTCACATATGAAAAAATTAAAACTCAGAAGTCACAGAATCATAGAATGTTAGGGGTTGGAAGGGACTTTGAAACATCATCTAGTCCAAACCCCCCTGCCAAGAGCAGGGTTGGACTGTGCCTTTAAAAAGAAAAATTCTTTACATTGTTATTTTTCCTTCTACTCTTCTCCCCATTTTTAAGATAATCCCATCCAGGAAAATAAAATAATAATAATAATAAAAAAAAGGAAGTTAAAATATATGTGGGATTAAGAAAGAAAATTAAAAGCAACATTTTAGACTAGATCAGCTGGTTCATTGGTGGAATGTGCTTCCCACTACATTATTCAGATCAAATTGTTTATTCAGTAGAAGAAGCTTTGAAGGCTTTATGTCCCTGCACCTTTCCTCTCCTGAATGATTTTATTACAGCCATCTGCAGACATTATGGTTTACTACACTACTACCGTAAAGCTCTTATGTTAGAACTGGCCTTCATATATATCGGGATCTGGACATATGGTTGAATCCCATAAAGTTGGTAGTCCATAAGGTCGACAGACATATGGTTGAAAGGCTGAAAATTTGACAAGCTGAAATGTGCGCGATCACCTTGATTTGCAAAATAAACTGCATTTGTAAAAGCAAAAATATGTTCTGGCCCTCAAGTAGCACAGGAACCTACTGCCTCGAAAAATACCACACAGCTGTGGTGTGGGGACTTCTCTCCTCCTTCCTTGCTCTGTCCTTTCAGCTTCTCAACTCTACGTCTGTCAATTTTATGGGACCCAGCCTTACGATCCAGAACATGTAGACAGTGTCATATTTAACGCACTAGAACTACAGCACCTCATCCAGCTCGAGCATGGCATTTAGAGACAGGAAGGATGGTCTTGTGGGCAAAGGCCCCGCTGCTGAGAGCTCCAGGCTCTTTTTTGCTTTGCCACAGACTTCCTCTGAGAATTTCAGCAACTTGCTTCATCTTTTTCTCACCTTCGCCCATCTTTGAAAGAGAGGGAAGTGATACCAGCCCGCCTCTCTGGCGTGTTGTAAATCTTAATTCATGCAGGCTGAAATCCTGCGATGGAACTCGCTATATAAAGTGTGAAGTATTATTAAGGACGCGTTGGCTTTTACGGAGCCTCCACGCATCATGCTAACGTTAGATAGATAGAGGTGGTTGGGAGCTCTGAAGACCTTGGCTGGGCTAGCCTCCATAACTCATTCACAGCCTTCAGGTGGCATGCTGTGCTGGGACTTTGGCTAATGGCCTAGTGTGCATCTTCAGAGAATTTCAAATTAATTTGATAGATTTGGGAAAAAGCTTGTAATTGCATTAATAACATAGGTGCGAAACTGCAGTCCGTGTTCAGCCCGTGTTCAGGAACCGAATTGAAAGGAAAGCCATCTTCTGCATTTGGGGTCATTGCAAGAGTAGGCCTAGATTTTTATTTTTTTTTTTAATTGATTTTTTTGAAAACTAAAAAAGGGAAAAAAAAAGATTTTCTGAGTGTTTTCGGACCAGCTGATTGCAAGCCGTTGTTACTTCATTAAAAACATGTTTTAGGAGGAATTGGAACACTTCCTGTCTTTCCTGGAGAAGCACAAATAGTGGGCATTGTTTATACTGATGTCCTTTTTCCTACGTAAAAAAAAATCAATGTGCTTTCTTAGGCCTTTTTTCTGATATTTCAACAATCAGATTTTAGTTTGCCACCAGTTCTTATGGTCCACATACCTACTGCAACCAATGCTTGAACAAGGGTTAAAAGAGTCAGAGGGAGGCCACGCTCATGCTCTGCAGCTCCTAAAGATTTACCCCAGAGAAATTATTTGGAGCAAAGAGTAACATTGACATGTAAAACTACGCGAGTTGCCTTAAGCTTGTGCAAGACCAGCTACTGGAAAGGAGAAGACAAGAATGTCATGGGTACTGCAGTGGAGCTGAGTTTCCCTGCCAGGGCAAGAAGCAGAATAGGATTTGGCTGGCTCTGTGTGGCAAAGTCAGAACCTTTAAGAGAACCATGCGACCGCAGACTAAGGAACTCTGTGGTTACCTCTGTACACCGTGCCCGCCACAGCTTGAGTGCAGTGGAAAAAGGGCCCCAAATTTCACAATCCCTAATTTTTATTTTGCGGTATTTTGCAATAGCTTCTCGCTTCACGTGGAGAAGGGAAATTTATTGTGTTACTGCAATGAGTGAAATGCATTGGTTCTGGCTGGACTGAAATTTAGCGTAGAGGCCGCTGCTTGCTGCAGGACCAAATTCTTCCAACTTAATCTTAAGCGAAGTTGTGAGTTCATTTTAGAGTTTGAACTTTACAGGATCCTATTTCTTTCAAACCAGAGGATACAGCACTGTAATTAGGGTGCGGAGCATGGCAGGCAGCACAGGAATTCAGTGCTCACATCATTTTCATGTGGAATCTCATGAACCCATCTACAATCACAGAATCATTTTGGTTGGAAGAGACCTTTAAGATCAAGTCCAACTGTTAAGCTTTGGTCAGGCTGAAGGTTAGTTGAGTAGATACTGCTTCAGTTGCAGGCATCTAATGTCAGATTTGTCCCAGCTACTTAGCACAAGGTTGGAGACACTTCATTTACTAAACGTGAAGAAGATGGTTGCCTTCATGGCAAAGCATCAGTGCTATTTAGCCAACAACAGAAAAATATCTTTCCGTTGTGGGTAAGGGGGAAAAACAGTAGTGGGTAAGTGAGCAGGAGAGCAAACAGAATGGAGCATCTTGAAATCAGGGAAATATCCTGGCTCCTGGGCAGCAATCCTACCCCCTGTGCTCGCTGATTCAGGAGGAAGGTGAAGGTTAGCATTTGTTCTGCCGTCGTCAACGCCCATGTGTGCTACACACCAGTTTTATCGGCGCTTCGCAAGGAAACTTGCAGCGTGCCCGCTCTGCAACAAAAGCTGGAAACGGTTTCTCAGAATCCTACCTAGAAATTTTAAATCCTTTCATTGTTGTTCTATATTACATCATATTCTATTTTATTACTTGTGTGGGCTGTCGAGGGCCTCATAGCTGTGCTAGTGCTTTCATCCTTTCCTTTTCCACTGTATATTTTATTAAGACCTCTTTTTTATTTTTGTAGCTTTCATGCTGATGCAAGCACTAGTTTTATTTCCAGATTGATTCTGTAAACTAAATATTGTTCTTGAGCCTGGTAGCAAATCAGCTTTCTCTGGCTAGTATTTTGAATTCCCAGCTCAGGAGTTTTCTTTATTTAGAGCTTGATTCATAAAAAATTTACATGCTATTTAAAGGTTAGTTTTTCTTGTTTTACTCTGATACAAGTTTAGAATTCCCCTTTTACACTCAAATAAGTAAAAAAAAAAAAAAGAAGATATACTCTATGCTTGTGAAATTTCTTCTGTAGACAAGGTCTCCTGTTCAAAATGGAACAGGTGCAGCTTGGGCCATTATATATAAATTGCATTTATCTCACACCTTTGACCGCTTTGCTGCGCTCTGGCCACTAATCCATCTCCATTGGGACTACATCTAACATCCAAACCCCTGAGCAGCTTCAAAAGAACAGCCTATAAAATAAAAAAAAACCACAAAACACACTGTCATAAAAATATTTCTTTCTTTCCTCCAAAGAGCAAGGTTTCTGGTCAGCCCCTGCCCATAGAAAAAAAGACCCCCCTGCCTTAGGCAAGGGCTGGGTGATATTTAGTCTGGGACCAGTGACAGCTTATGCTCTGATGTCTTAAAGACTTTTCTACCACTGCAAATGGGAAACGTGTAGTTTTTCAGTCGAAGACTTTTATCCCAAGAAGATTGAGAGATACTTAACCGTTCGAGAGTTTGTTGTTGCTTTGTTTCAACAGAAATGCAATCTTAGAGAGTTTGCAAGCAGATGAGTTCTAGCTTCCCCTCTCTAAATTGAGCACTGGCCCTTGTGGAAACCACTGGTTTGCAGATAGTAGAATAAACCAAAACAAAATATCCCAAATGTTTCCTTTAGGTATTTGAGGGAGATTTATCAATTAGTTTCACTGCAAAATGGGGCATCTACATCCCCCATCCACCCGACAGTACAAGTGTTTTGTGAGCCCTCCCGTCAGCTGCTTTGGGTACCACTCTCCTAGTTCCATCCCTGATGAATGACATGGGTCATCTCAGATGAGATTGAGCAAAACCTGCGGGGTGGGATGTTCAAATCTTCTTCCTTTCAACCCATCTCTATGCCACTGATGTTATGACATTGCATGACACCCCTTGGGCTGCGTGCTAGATAAATAGCTGATAAAGCAGCTGGGACCATCTGCAGTTGGAGGTTCTTCCCATATACCTATGGCTGTAGGTTCTTCCCATCCACCTACGGCTGTATGTTCTCCCCATCCACCTACAACTGTAGACTTAACCCCATTCCCCAGTGTAAAATATCTTGCTTCAACTTTATTTTATGGCCTCCTAATGCATTGTAGGGATTAGACACTCCTTTTAAATGGCTGAAATACTGAGTTTTGCACACAGGGAAAAAAAAAAAATCCAGGAATTCTTCCACAAATGTTCAGAAACCTGATACATTTAAAAACATATTTCAATTAGTGTTGTAACAGCTGCGTACTGCTCTCTGCTAAGGTATGTTGTGTGGTGGCTGAACAAAGAACTTTGCTCAAGCTGTCATGTTCCCTCAGATCAAAACTGAGTCCTTGATAGGGATGTGGCAGATTAAATAGCTCAAGTATAGCCTTTTTAGTAATAATATAAATTAATATGAAAATATGGAGTATTTTAATCTTCTCATTTCTAAATTAATTTACAAATTATGGGTGAATCCTTTCCAGGCTATCTCTGTGCTGGGGAGAGGCCCCAGGTAGCACGAGCAGGAGATGCAGCATTGAATGAATGCTGCGTGCAAGGGATGAGCAAAGCAGGCAAAGACTGAGATCCCAGCACATCACCCAGCCTTGGTGAAGGACTGGTGGAGGCAGGTCTGAATGAGAAGCAGTGGAGGTGACTGACTTTTGTTTGAGGAGAGGATAAAGGGCTGGACAACTAGCTGGAGTGCAGCTGTGGTGTGAGAAGGGTGTAGTGGGCATCAAATGTAGTGTGCACCAAAAAAAATCAGGAAATTTAAAGTAACAGAGAAGGAGTGGCATCGTGGAGAAGTGGAACAAGACAAGGGTTGGGCTTATTGATGGTAGGGAAAAGTAAGTCAGAGGGAGGGACTGAGACAGCGTGGGCAGTTCAGTGAGGAGAAGGGTACAAAAAAAGGTGCCAAGGAAAAGCAGAAGGTCTATGAGGAACAAAAGAGGAACAAAATTAGTAACTAAGGAGATACTAGCAAAGGGACGGGAGCGAGTTCCACCAAGCGGGTTCAGCAGGACAGCCAGGACGAGGCAGGGATGCAGCTGGTGCATCCAGATTGGTGCTCAGTAGCTTTGGGAAAGCTCCCACCCCACCCATGAGGATTTTCTTCTGGCAGCGCTGGGTTTTGAGGAGTGCTTAGGTCGAGAGTGCTTTGGGATTTTAAGCTGACTTGATTGTGCTTAAATCTCTCAAGCTAAAACTGTGGGATTTCCCCGTTGTGGCAAAACCTGAGCTCTAAACTGCAGGTAGCTGCCTCTCAGCTCTGGATTTGGTTCATCCTCAGGTCAAGACTGGAGATTCAAAGCCACAGCAAAAAAACAGATTCTTCTTCAAGCTTGACTTTTAACCAACAGGTTAAATTGACCGAAATGCCTATTTAGGAGACATCATAAAAGCAATACTGCTGTAATTCAATATACTGAGCTTGAATTTTCAATGTAAAGGGAAATAAAGAAAAGAAACAGAAAGAAAAAAAAGGAGCCCTGTATGTGTGCAAGCTCAGGAAACTCTTGTGCAAAGCAATGTAGTTTGAGTCCCAGTTTCCAGGCATCCATGAATTTCCCTGTCACTTGGGTTATTCTATCTGTGGTTTCTCCTGTATTTCCCTTCCTGCCAGTTCTCCCCTTCATTTCATAACCTACAATTTTTGGCTTCCTTGAGAATTCGTTAATCACACCTTATTAAATGTGAACTTTCACAGTGGGACTTGAAGATAGCTGTGACTAGATCGGGCAAAGAAATTAGCATATTCCCTGGTATTCATTCTTAGCGACTTCGCTGTGGAAGTGAATTTTTTTTTTCCTGCCTGACTTTCCCTGCTCTTGAGTCCCAGCAGTGACTGCAGAGGAAAAGAAAGCAGATCAGGTTCATAAAGGAGCAGCTTGAGTTTTCCTGGAAGTTGAGATCCTTCA
>JANHFX010008925.1:12500-25577 GCA_027560015.1 Chloroceryle amazona
GAAGAGAAGAAGCAGATTACCTTATCAAATTTGCAGCTCTTGAATATACAGTGCTATAATATAGTGTCTACCCACATCATTTTTCTACTTCGGCATCAAAGAAGAGAAGCATTATTTTACTACTGAATTTCCTCAAACTTTAAATTAGGATACTTAAAGGTAGAAGGAAGACGTGTTTATAAGTATTGTCTCAATGTGTAAAATCATAAAGTATTTACGAGACCTTCTATCCAAAGACCCAAGCCTGCTTTCTTGATTGTTCATATAGGGTGGGTTCTTGTGTTCATTGTACCCTTGTACCCTGATAACAAGGCTTTTCAGATCAGCCATGTTACCCCAGAGTTGTTTCAGTACAACTGATAGAAGAATAAATTATATACAAATGACCTTACTCTTGGTTAGGCTGCGTATTGTGTTCTAATCATTCATTCTTGTGCAAAGCAGACACAAAGAAGATATTAAATGTAACCAAATCCCTCTTTTCCTCTTAAATTTAGCAGTTATGGAACTTGAGATTCATTTTTGCATTTATTTTTACCCAGATGCTAACATATGGCTCAAGGCAGAGAACATCCAGAAAAGGTGTGCAGCAGTTAGGACACATGGTTGTAGTTTGGGAAAGGTAAATTGGAGCTTGCTTTAATTCAGACAGTTTGGAATGATGGCAATAAATGAGCTGTGTGCTCTGGATCTTGACTGAGGGGTCTTGCTGCTGTGTTGCCCCACCATTGATGCTATGACAGTTATGAGCTACCCCCATCCAATGAGCTCAGATCTGCGTTCCCACACCACATCTCCGTGCTGGAATGTGGTTCTTCTGCCACTGGGCCAAATGCTGTTCTCCCAAACTCATTAACGCAGGCTTCAATGCAATGAAAATGCAAGCAACAGTGACAGGTTGTTTTGTTTTTTTCTGGGTTTTCATGGGTGAGCTCTGGTCCTGCTTTCTCACACTCCAAAATTCAGAGCCAATCTGCCAGGTTTCACCAACTTCCAGATGGAAAGGGTGAACGGTGCTTTTCTGTGCACACCACATGTGACCTTTGTGGATCTTTGCTATCCTTCCAACAGTATATAGGGCTAGGCATTACGAAAAGTCACTCATTTTTCTTGCTCTGGCTTCAGGAACCAGAGGAGAACAGACTTTGTTGGATTCCCGCAGTGGTAAGTATACATCAGTCATCTCCTGCTCTTGAGCTGAACCTCTGAGTGTCTCTTGGGGTTCCTTACATACCAGGAACACAATATAGCTTAAAGGATTTTCCAAGCTGGCCAGGAAAGTGACTTTCTAGAATCCATTGAAAGTCCAAGTATTCTCAGTTGAGAGGATCTGGAGTCATTCTGTCTCAAACCTGCCCTTCGCATCTGCATGAACCACAGTTCAGCAGAGCATAAACCTTGGGCCTGCAGTGCAAGAAACACATTCATTATTTAACCCCTATTTGTCAGTGTTTAAGACTGAAAGAGAAGCCAGACTTAGGGTGAGGAAAAGAGACAGATATCTTTTTTTAATGCATTTGATTTACTAGTGTAAGAGGAGGTCTTGCCTAATGTAACTTTGTTTTTTCTTCTTTTTTTTTTTTTTTTCTGGGGGAAAGTATCTCAGTATATAGGCATATCTGGCAATTTTAATCTTGTGTGGACTTTGGGCCTAATACTCCAAGCTGGAACATGCACAGCTCTTGGTGAAGTTTGTGTTTTGACACAGGAGAGTTTGAAGGTAGGGAGCTCTGTTCTCGGGTCAGATGTGCTTTTTCCACCATTCTCACAAAAGAATGCAAAAACTCACACCTAGGCTCAACTCAAGCACATGAGTAACACCAGGGGATTACTCAACATCTGATTTCAAGACTTTGAATCATCAAGGCCTTAATTACCACAATGGCAACTGTAAATGTCACAGCTCCGACCACCACTGTGCCACACAATGCTGCTCTTTTCTCTCACTGTTAGGAACAGGTTTGCTCATTCATACTGCAAATAAAGAAACATCTTTAGGCCCAAACCGGCAAAACAGTCAAGTCATTAAACAACTGACTTCAATTCACATGAGCAGCACAACTTCTCTGAGTTATGTCTGAGCAAAACCAGAGTCTTAGTGAATAACCCATCATAGTCTTAGGGTGACAACGCTGAAGTCAACAGAGCAGTCTGTAAGCTTAAGTAAGACACAAATGAAGACATTCATGTCCAGCTAAATGGGAGTACCTTAACAAAGATGGTTAAATATTTTAGCTCAATAAAGTATTCATCAAGTACTATACTATTTTGAAGCACAGAACAAAAAGGTCTCCTTGTATATCTTTACCCAGCTCTAAATGAGATAAGAGCCTTCGCTGCATTTTGGACATTTGGTTGACAAATACCAAAGCTATAAGAGTTTGAAAATCCTGTACAGTGCATGTGCAGTCCACTGGCTCCAGACATACATCTACAATCTGGAGTTGTGCAGCCTGAAGTAAACACAGCTGTGTTTATCTGAATGTGTGATCCCATGTACATGGTAGAAAGTTCAAATAAATGCACTCGGCGCGATGATGCTGTAAATGCAGCGAGTGCATTTGTCAGATGTGTGATGATGCAATCCCTTAAATAAACAGACTGAGCTGTTTGTTTGACTCCTGAGCTACAGAGACATAAAAATATATGTACATTAATTGAAGCCAATAAACTGAAATCCAAAACAGTTATAAGATCTTAATTGAACCTTAACTGAAAATTCACTTGTTGTTCTTACACCCAGAATAAACAAGTTCTGTGTGTTTGTATGAAGCGTATGGCGTAAGTTTTAGACAGTAGACTAATGTAATAGATAACCACTAGTTTTAGTGGAGGAACACAGTTTTTTCCTAAGATGGCCCATTGCCTAAAGCCAACTCTAGCAATTACAGGCTATCCCCAAGTTTTCATCCCATCAACCAAAGAGAGAACTCTGTTTTACAGCTGAAACATCTTTATTCGGGAGGCATGGTCTGTTCATTATTCAGCAGAACCAATAGTCTAGAGGAATAAGTTTCTGATGAGCTGAGGAAAATGTGAAGGAAAGAGAAAAACTGAATGAATGTAGATGCTATCAAAGCTGTTATTTTATTCAGAGTTAACATTGGCTCAGCATTTCACTATAAACTCATTCAGAACATCAAGTTACGGGAAAAAAATCCTCCAGTTGAGAAATATGCAGTAGTTACTGATGAGTCAGAAGTTGGAAGTAGTGACACCACTACACACTATTAAAAAGTCCTACTTTTCAATACTGTCTGACTACTCTGCAACCCGAAATAACATTGCTGCAGAAGTGTCATAAAGCTCTTCCATTTGTCTTAAGCACATTCACTTGGAAAACACGAACTGTGCAAATGGTCTCGAGAATGGTTACTATAGAATTAGACCATCAAATTTCTTGACTTATGTGCTTTAAAATCTTGCCCAAAAGATGGCACTAACATTGTTTTTAGTAACATATATTGAATATAAATTTAATTCTTCCCCCCATCATGTAAAAGTATCTTCAAACGGTCACAAATCCATGTTGGAAGGATGTGCTTAATAAGCACTACTATGCCAGCTAACAATTGCTTTATAGAAATTAAGCTTCCTTCACGTTAGGATCATTAGACACTGCATGCAGAAGCTATTGCTGGACCAGCAGATGTATCTGTCAAAGTACAGAGACACTGAGCTATGAAACCTTCATCCCAACCAGGACTATTTAAATCTGTGTAATATGCCATACAATATACCAGAGAGGTATCATACATTTAAATCATGCTCTATTAAATCTCTTGAAAAGTATGCTAGGACTAGATCAACTTCATTGAACAATTTATATCTGATTTAAAATATTCAAAGAAGTATTACACTGTTGAATTTTACTATCGGTAATTTATTTCAAGTTTTAAAATATTTAAATTACATACTGTATAAGGAATGGCAAATAGTTTGCATGCCTCCTCAAGCAGTGGAAGCACCTATTTACAGTACGTTCACAGTCCATGTTCATACGGTTATTTTGAGTAAGCATGGAGACCATCTCTCTTCTCTTCACTAGCCAGATCATGTCAACAGGCTTGAAGAAGGTGGGGCCCCAAAGAGCTAAAAATTTCCCATTGATTCATCAAGAATGGAGCATTTGATGAGCAGAGGACTCAAGTGTGGCTACTGTAATTTACAGCAGCACCAGGGAGAAAAGTACTGCTGGCTTCAGTCTTGCTCCCACTGAAGCCAGCAGGAAAAAAAGATCTGTAAAGAGTCAGGCCCAGCTGTCAGTACTGTGAGCTGCTTCTGAACATCTGGTGATTTTCATTTTCGTGTCATGCTCCTTCCATAATAACATAACTCATACAGCTCCCAAACCTCTCAGGTACATGTTAAGATACTGTGATAAAGCTGAACACTAGATAAAACCAGAGCTAGTGACATAAGAAGGTACATAACGAGACAAATGGGTCAGTGTGATAGGTATGACCAAATTATTGTAAAGTCTTCTGAAAGCACTGTAACGAAGGATAGATTTGAGGGGCAAAGAAGAGAAAGCTTGAAGAAAGAGCTTGGAAATGGAACATAAAGGCAAAAGATAAATAAAAGTGAGAGGTAAAGAAGGGCAATGTCATGGTAGCTATTGAAAGAGAAGTCAAACTGCTTATGCTCTGTGCAGTCAACACAAGGGATGTTATGGGATCCAGGAGAGACCAGCTATGGGTCAAAGCTGTGTTAGAAAGAGGCATGAAGGGAGTTAGATGGAGAGTGATTTGCTGGGAATGTCACCCATGATAGAGAAGCCAAAGGGAGAAGAAGAAAAGCAGGGAAAGGGGTACATGCACTGGAGGCACAGCAGAGACATGGGGAAGTGGTGGTATGGAGGCAGTCAGAGGTAAAGAAATAGCTATAACTGGTGTGAGAAAAACAGTGAAGGAAGCGAGGAGGACCCATATGTACTGGGCTTCTCTTTGTGGGAGCCATGTAGCAGCTCTAGTCTGGGGCCGTGCACTGCCTTGTATTGAATTAAGCCTCAAAATAAGGAAGAGAGGGAGTGAGAACAATGTGATGTATATGTAGCTTTTCACTCTGAAAAGTTGTACCACAAATGAGGAGGGTAAGGAATCGCAGGAGTTGCTCCAAAGCACATTTAATACTAACACCACTTCTTTATGAAGCTGAGGTAATTTATGTCCCCAGCCTGCTGCCTGTTTGCTAACAAACCCCTCCTGAAGTCAGTTAAAGAAATGCAAGGCAAAGGGAGACGAGCTTCTTGGGGAGGGAAGACCTAGCCGCCCACTTTTACTTTTTGTTTTAGTTTCCCAGAGACAGAATATAGGGTTTCCTTTTAGACTTGTATTTTTGTTGTTGTATGTGGAGCAAGGCAACCTTTAAACCCTCCTCTTAAACCTTATTTTTCTTTGTGGGAGGAATTAGTCAGGGAGAAAAGAGAAGTGAGGGCCGACGACTGCACCACAAAATAGTGACAGAGGCATCACAAAGAAATCGGGGAATTTACAAAAGTGAAAAATTAGATACAGCTACTGAGGCCACCAACCACAGGTGGGTTCTCTGCCATTAACATAAAACCCCTCCGTGAAGAGGAATCGGAAGAGCACAGTACCAATTATTGTAAGCTGCCGCCACCACTCCCGTCGAGGCTCTGTTCAGTCCACAAGAAAAATCTCACACGGTGTTAGAAGGGCCTGAAAATCCCCAAACCATTGCTGGGAAACTCCCCACAACAATACCCCTTCAACGCAGGAACTTTTTTGTCTGCTGCCACACACCAGATCCTCTAAATGCAACCAGTTGCTTTTGCATAAAAGTAGAGGTGCTGGTGCCAAGCTCAGCAAGCCATGGTGCAGGAGCACACCTGGGAAAAATATCTCCTACAATAGGGTGCTGAACCATAACAGGATTCTGCTGCCCCTTCCACCCCCTCGCTTAATGAATTTTTCAAAAACCAAAGGGAACTGCCATCCTAGCAACAGGAACTGGACAATTTGCAGTAGGTGCTACGCATGGTAGTGCTAGTAGCAGCAGGAGTGCCATGAATATGGAAGTGAGGAGCTAACAGGAGGAAGAGACATTTGGAGAGAAGTATCTCGCTCAGCTTCTCATAACAAAAACTAGTTTTAAAATCTTCAGCAGTGAAGCAAATGGGTAGGGTGTCACTGGTTCAGCTGAAAACTCACTTGCACCTTATGGTCACCATCTGTGGTGTGGAACGTTTTCAACCTTGACAAAGCAGATTTGTCCGAGGATATTTCCTCTCTTTGAAATAAGAGAATTAGCTGTGGTAAAACCGGAACCCGTGTTGGCACATCTACACTCAGGCGATCTCTGGAAAAAAGAAAAAAAAAAGAAACAGAAAAAAAAAGAAAGAAAGGGGGGAAAAAAAAAATAGTATATCGTTGCAACAACCGTCTGGTTGCCAACCTGTAAAAAATAACACCCCACCAGCCCCGGCCAGCTCCAGCTGTGTCAGTGCTGAGCAACACCAAAGGCCACCGTCTCTTCCTCCTCCTTTTTAAAATATGAAGTGCCCTTTTTAAAAGCCCATGAAAAGAAAGGCACATACAGCAGGTGGTCACATCTGTGCCCATCTCCCTCCACCCTGAACAATTTGCTCCCAAGTGTTCTCGGTGAGGGAAAGGCTGGAAACTCTGGGTGTGAAAAGAGGATGAGGGTGGGTGGGAGAGGACAAGGGCAGGCACTCCTGCTTGCATCTTGAGGAGGAACAGAAGATCTTAAAGCCCACGAGCTGTTCACCCTCTTTCTTGCTCTACCTCAGCGTAACCACTGTGGGAGAATTCCCCCTGAGCCTAACTAGCTGACAAGCACAAAAATCAACATGTTTCAGATATGTATTCGCAGCCATGCTCGCTATCACTGTTGAGATGGAAGAGACCACGGAAATATAAAACATAGATGGGTTCCTTTTGATTTGCCCTTCATCGGAGAATTCTCCATTGGCTGTATTTGCATTCACAACGCTGCTGCATTTGTGTATTTTTCGAAGAACTGAGTCAATAATCCCAGGGATGACTCCAGCTCTGGACAGAACCTTTCATTTCAGCTCATTTAACATTTTAATAGTTCCCTAAGTATTGTAAGGTTCCCATGTCAAGCTGGAGAGGAGCACTGTGGACCAGAGGCTCCTCTCTGCTTCTGCCAGGATTTTCCATTGTGACTTTGGGCAAGTCACTTAATTACCCTGGGCTTCAGTCCCGTGAGCCTGCAAAACGGGGATCAACTGGCTTCCTGATCTCAAAGGTACATTGTGAGGAGACATTGGTGCATACAGCTGTAGATCATGGTTTTGGGAGGCCAGAAAATACTTGGATAGATCTTGCTTCTAAAGAAAGAACATCTCTCTCCTTTCTCTGGCCACCACCTTGAATATCACAGATATTTTTGACATAGGAGAAAGTACACGGCCAATTATTGGCAGAGATAAATGCACCAAGTTTAATCTGTTCTACCCAGTTTTAATCTGCTTTTTTATTTGCCAGATTCTTGAATTTTGCTTCTTTCCGCAAATTCTCCCATTCCTCCCCATAAAGAGGTGGAATCCCAGCGAGCTGCACTTCAGCAGGGCTGAGTAGCATTGTTGGGCTAATTTTAATCCAATTAACATAGTCAAATGTAACCACTTCACTTCCAGTTCTGGGAGGCAGTGTCACACGCTCCAGTGACACAGGAAGTACTGCGACACGAATTGAGCATCATTAGCTAGAGACAGCCAGTAGAGACACAGGACAGCAATTGTCTGCCTGCAGAAACCACAAGAAAGGGCACAGCTCTCACCATCAAGAGCTTCACATGTAAGTCTGGCCTTTAAAATGTGTGACAGTGACTCAGAACGAGGAACACGAGAAAATCTGCCGAAAAAGCAGTTTGTCACAAATGTGGGATTTGGTTCTTCAATAGCTATAACCTCAGTTTCCTGATTCAGCAACTTTGATGCCTGTAAATTAAAGAAATGAAATGAAATGGCAACGTCTTTGCATGGGATGGAGGTAAAACTAGGAAAAGCACTTTGGTGGTTAGGAAATATATTGTCATGTGGATTCAAATATATATATGTATGTTCAGGTATGTGGTAAAATGGATTCAAGATTAGTGTCACTAGTGAAGTTAGGGGAACCCTTGTATGATCATTAAGCTACTAGTGAAGTTAGGGGAACCCTTGTATGATCATTAAGCTTATCAAAGCCTTAGTAAGATTCAAACATGGGTGAAGTATTGGCCCAGTTGAAGCTGGGGGGATACTTCCAACCTCTCACCAAGTGTTTCTAAAGCGCCCAAAGCCCAGCGCTGGGGCTGAAAAGTAAAATCAAAATAGAACAGATAAATAATAAATTAAATAACATAAGCTAAAGCCTCCTGGAAATGAAAACTGATTAGCCAGATTTCACAGAGGGTTTCAATTAAGTCTGTTTCTCATTTTTGTTTATCTATATTTAATACTGATAAATAATGTTATTTCATTACGAGTCTCTGAAGGGTGTTTCTAGCCTTTCTTAAAGGGATAGTCAGGCTTAGAAAAAAATTTCTCATCTATGGATTCCGGATTAGTAAAATGGAAAAAGCACGCTTATTTTTCTCCACTAATGATGCTTTCATGTTTTGTTGCACTCTGTTTCTCCTCTGACTTTGCAGATGCTAGAGGAGTATTCCATAAACCTCGAATATTGGCTACTGCTGAGCTTAAATGCTGTACTTCATGATTCATTTATTCACCCTCAAAGATAAGAGAGGAAGGCCCAAGAGGACCAGTTCAATAGCTTCCCATCTCTCATGGCCCATGTGTCCCTGAGACCTGAAGGTGGAGAAGGAGTTCAGCCCTGCCGTGCAGCTTTCCTCCAGTTTTTCATGCACTTACACCCAATCCCATCAAATGTTCCTAGTCACAAAGAAAGGATGCCAGCATTAAGAAGTGACTTCCTATATAATTAGGAAACAGTGGCCAGCACTGGCAAACCTTTATCCACCCCATGATGACCCTGATCCTACCCATCCTTGCACAGCGAGTAGCAGAATTTCCCTGGTTTCACCTGCTGGAGATCAATGTCACATCCTGGAGGTGGGCATGCAAAAAATTCCCCTGCATAGCTGTTCTTTGATTAGAAAATGTATAAGAGGAAAAGAGGCAGCATATTAATGGGCATTGGCTTGCAGACGAGGAGACAAAGCTTTACACACAGTGGCAGCGTATGGGTGAGGGTTTTGGCTCCGTACTCCTCCCACAGGTCATCCTCCAGCTTCTGGACATTAATTTGACAGCCACGTCCCATGACTTCAGTAATGCAGAAAACAGTGTTGCATTTCCTAGAACTGCTTAACACTGTTTAATTGTGCTCATTTAGCCCAGGTGGTCTCCACAGCAGCCTTTGCCTTGGGCCTGGAGAAAAGCAGGGAGGAGAAAGCAGTAAATTTGCTGCATTCATGCATGGGAATCATACAATCCCAGCATGGTAAGGGTTGGAAGGGACCTCTGGAGATTGTCTCATCCACAGAGCATTGTTGCCCAGGATTTCAGTGTCCAGGTGTTTGGAATCTCTCCAGAGAAGGAGACTCCACAACCTCTCTAGGCAGCCTGGGCCAGGCTCTGACACTCTCACACCAAAGATGTTTCTCCTCCTGTTCAGATGGAAACTCCTGGGTACCAGTTTGTGCCCATTGCTCCTTGTGCTGTTGCTGGGCAGCACTGACAAGATTCTGTCCCCATCCTCTTGACCCCTGCCCTTTACATATTGATCAGCATTGATCAGATCCCCTCTCAGTCTTCTCCAGACTGAACAGCCACAAGTCTCTCAGCCTTTCCTTTGAATACCTGTGTAAGAAAGGTGATGGGTGGCCTTCAGGAGGGAGGCAGGTAGCACTGTCTGGACCTGTGGGGGTGACTGGTGTTGCCAGATTTGCTGCTGTATCCCTGGCTTATGAGCTGGAAATCGTGTTGCTGAGCTAGGATGGCCTCGTTACTCCAAATGGAGCCACTTTTTCTGCCCCCAGATTTTATCCAATTGTCTGTTTATTTGGCAACCTGAGCAGAGCAGTGTCTCCAGCTGGGCTGCTGGATGTCTGAAAGACTAAGGCTGGCTGTGAGCAGATGGGAATGTTCCCATATTTCTGTCTCCAGCTCTCAGGGACCTGACTGAGACTCACAGTGCTGAGAATGCTGGAGGAGGGTGCCCAAAAAATGCCATAGCAAATGCAGCTGGAAAGTCAGCTTTTTTTCTTCACTTTGATTTCCCAGGCTGTTTCTCAGTCTGAAACCCAGGTCTGAATCTAGCGATGCACAGAAAGGAAGAGTGCTGGGTGTCTGCTCATTTCTGTGTCACTCCTTCTGTCCTACTTCTCCAGCAAGTAGGACATCTGGGATTTATGGTCACCCTCATCTCAAGCTTCAAGCTCTCACCTTCAGCAAGCATCCCCAGCCCTCAGAGCAGAGTCTGAGCTCCAAGTCAGACTCTGAGCACTTTGCAATACTGCAAAAAAATTCCTGCCATCAGGGGAAGAAAAGGCAAAAGGCAATATGGCTTTGTAACATAATGTGGAGAGCAGTCACCAGGACAGGGGAAGACTATGCTGTGATTCCTGCTACCTGAAAAAAAAGTATCTTCCTGGTTACTAAAACTGTGTCTGTCGTGGGAGCAGTGAACTGAAATTCTGCTTTTCCCACAGGACTGCATCCACGGTCATGCTCCCTTCCTGGTATTCTGTGCCATCATAAGCTGTGCCTGCACCATCCATGCTTGAGTCCAAGATAGACAGAAAACTGACTAAAGAAAATTAAGCTCCACCTTGATGTCCCACTTTTCTCAGGCTATGTTTTTGCAACTTCGTAGCAGATGGTATGTCTTAGGTACATCACTTTGGAGATGCCAAGTGATGTACTTACTATCTATCAGTGTTTTTATTTAATGAGGAGGGAAATTTTGACTCCTACTTACACTTGGGAAGCTGCAACACGGAGACAGGTGTGATGCTATTTCATGCTGCTGTATCATCTACCCAGAGCTCTTAATAGCTATTTTTATTCTGGACACTAAAGGAACTATTAATTAGGGAAGCATATCCAGGTGCCTAACACAAATTGTAGAGACAATAATGGGGTATTATAGCATCTTAATTTTCTTCAGAGACTACAATTAGCAGTGAGCTGGGCTGCACTATGATGATATATTTTTTTTTTCCTTTTATCTGACAAAATAAAGGCTACAAATATAGGGCAGCTGAGTCATAATAGGAGACGTATGGGATTCCATCCCAAAGCTCTTTATGTGTCTGTCCAGTCAATACACTTGAAAGGAGCCATTTTACTTAAAAGCTGATGCTTCTAAAATGAAACGTTGAAACTGTTCAAAGGCTCTGTGGCACTCGGTGACAGCTTTGTTTTTAATGGCAACAGGACAAACACTGGCATTTAATTCTATATACTATTAAAATTCAGCAAAAGAAATAAAGCAAGGTACAAATGAGCGAGGAAAAAAAATGCAAGCGACTGGGGTGTAGATGCTGTCTTAAAAATGTGAAGTAGGTGACAATATTACACACAACTCTTCATAAAAATGCCGAAGTATTTTGCCATTTACCTATAGCCAAGTCCTTGGCTTTATATCTCAGCTTTAAAGTAGCACAGTAGTTTCCATTACCTGCACATCTGATCACAGATGGCACATTTTTGGTGGCCTTTCACTGTTGAACAGATGTAATCTGACCTTCCTGCTTTGTGGGACTGCAAAGGAGGTTGGCTATGCTGGTTCAAGCTAACTATGTTTTCCTTTTCACAATGAAATCCTTTTTTTTTTTTTCTGAGAACTTAGATTCATCCTATTACATAGGCAAGTATTTATTAGTGAAGCAAATATCTTCTGTACAGAGACATGATTATCAAGTCTGCTGAGATCTATAGAAGCTAATTGAAGATGACATACTTATCTCTTAGGTGTTCCTCTGCCACACCTGAATAAAAAGGTGGGAATTTTTCCCCCCCCAGAGGAACTCAGATGAGGCTCATCCATGTCCTTCTATGGAAGCTGGTGCCAGTCTGATCTTATTGGGCTTTTATGAACAGCAAATGAGCAAAATCTTTGCACTGGGTATTTTTTATTGGGAAAATGTAGCAGAAAGGGCAGAAAATGTAAAGAAAAAAAAGGACCAACAAGAAAACACTGAAAAGACATAAACAACTGAAAGCACTAAGTGGAGAGATCATGCGGGTGATGACCTTAAAAAAGCCCTGGCAAAAGTAAAGCAAATCACACTGCTGCCATCACTGAATGTACCTTTCATTTCCTCTCCACAAAGCAGAGGTATAAACCACTTGGAAGTAAACCAAAAAGCATTAGCGTCTCTTCTGCTGACATGGGTGGAAAACCCCCTTCTGCCACCCAGGTCCTGGGTTGTTGCAATCGTGTCCTCATGAGAAAGAAGAAGATGCTGTGGTGGCAATGCCCAATGGGATACCCAAGCCTTTGGTGCAGCACATGGGGAAGGCTGTGGTAGGTTCTTGGGTTTGTCACCACCTGTGTCAGTACTTCAGCCTTGTGCCTTTCAACATCCAGAAGCGTAGAAATGGGGCTATTTTAATCTAGGACATGTCCAAAATAGAATGTTCATAACTTGTTTCCTTGCATTTCTAAGAAAGATGATGAATGAAGGAGGAAACAGGACCTATCTGAGGCTCTGCCCCTCATTTCCCCTTCCTTTAAAAAAATACATCGAAATCAGCAAATGTGTTGATGTGACAGACTTTTTCATAAAAGTCTCAGACTAGCCAGGCCACAACCCACTTCGCTGCTGAGAAAGCCTGGACCTTCATTGTCCTCTCACCTTGGCTCCATGCGTGAGAGAGATAGGACGGGGATGACAGCAAACTGAGCAGCCTGCAGAGCCATGCTCTCTTCTTGGAAACATAGAATCATAGAATGGATGGGGTTTGAAGGGACCTTTGGAGACTCATCGAGTCCAACCCCCCTGCCAGAGCAGAATCACCCAGGCCAGGCCCCACAGGAACAGATCCAGGTGGGTCTTGAAAGTCTTCAGAGAAGGAGACTCCACAACCTCTCTGGGCAGCCTGTTCCAGGCTCT
>JANHFX010008925.1:25677-44374 GCA_027560015.1 Chloroceryle amazona
AAGGAGACTCCACAACCTCTCTGGGCAGCCTGTTCCAGGCTCTGTCACTCTCACAGGGAAGAAGTTTTTCCTCATGTCGAGGCAGAACTTCTTGTGTTTCATCTTGCTACCATTACCTCTCATCCTATCACAGGGCACAACTGAGAAGAGACTGGCATGGAAAAACATGGAAACATGGAAAGGTGATTATGGCTAATCTGATGGATCATGGCTGGCACCAGAAGACACTTAAGGAGTTTAAGTAGCTGAACATTGTCAGTTCTCTGCAGCCTGGTCCTGGGTGGGGACATAGTCACCTGTACTTTCAGGAATGCTTGCAAAGATATAGCTTACACTCAGTGAATATCAGAGACTTGGTATTGTGCTTTAAATGAATTCTTCGACCTGTACCTTCATCTGCCGTGGTAGGAATGCACATTAAAGGCTGAACATTAGATATTTATGTTCATTTAACAATCTGTAATAAGCTATTGGGGCTGATTTTGACATGTACATTGAAGTTATTGCTTTTTTATCAATATCACGGTACATTTGTCAGCAGAGAATAATAATTGTATTGCCATGTATA
This sequence comes from Chloroceryle amazona, assembly GCA_027560015.1. Classification (NCBI taxonomy): domain Eukaryota; kingdom Metazoa; phylum Chordata; class Aves; order Coraciiformes; family Cerylidae; genus Chloroceryle; species Chloroceryle amazona. The sequence continues at coordinate 26,246 of JANHFX010008925.1, forward strand.
TAACCGATCTTGTAGTGTGACACTCTCTACACTGTGCACAAATTGAATATGTTTCATCTTAAATACAAGCCTATTAATTAAAATCAGAGAGAAAGAGAGAATTTTAAACTGCCAACTATGGAGCATCTCTGAGCAGCATCTTCTCCAATATCTTCTCCAGGAAATAACTTGAAGTCTCACACGATGACCTCCTCGTCTATTTATTTGTTTGTTATAGGATGTCAGAGGAAATGCAAGGTCAGAGGTCTGAAATCAAGGGCAGAAGAGGTAGGACAAAAAGGGCTGACACGGCTGCTGTAAAAGCATGAGAGTGTATTTCTGTATTATTATAGCAGGCATCAAGCAGCATCTGCTGTAGTTATGGCAGCAAGAGTAGATTTCGTTCCGTTCCTTGCTTTTCACACACCAATAACTTAGACAAATGTGCTGCATATGTGGACACAGGTAGTCGGCTGCACTTTTCAGAAGTGTCCAGCCAACTCTGAGTTTTAATTACTTCTAACTCCCACATTAATTTCCTTCCAACCTGGCTGCTTTTTTTTTTTCTTTTTTTTCTTTTACAGCCAGTGATGAACTGAACACGAGGCCAGGTTTCAAGAAAAAGTAAGTAGAAAGCTGAAAGCAAGAAATCCTTTTAAAATGACAAATCTTAGCTCACACGTACTACAATATACAGTATTTTAAGCACAAAGAAGAGAAGACCCAAATAAGCCATTAGCAGCACTGAAGATCTGGCAAGGATTTCCCTGCCATAGTTTAATGGAGGTTGTAAGAGAGAGAATGAGTCAGACCATACTTGAAAACTAATTGCCCATTATCCCAGTGTGATAATGGTTAACACTAAGATTTTCTACAATTCAGGTTACAGAAGTTGTGAAACGCAGTTATTTTTTATCAACTGACCAAAGTGGCATAAAACAGCAGCAAAAATACCCCAGGAGAAGTTACAATCATCAATGTCTGCCTCTTATGGGTGACCTGGAAGAAGGGATAGAGTGGACCCTCAGCAAGTTTGCTGATAATACAAAACTGGGAGGAGTGTCTGCTACACTGGAAAACTGTGCTGCCATCCAGCAAGATCTGGACAGACTGCAGCCCTAGGCAAAGGCAAAACTAATGAAGTTCAACAAGGGCAAGTGTAGAGTCCTACACCTGGGGAGGAATAACTACACACCAGTACAGGTTAGGGGTAGACCTCCTGAAAAGCAGCTCCGTGGAGAAGGACCTTGGTGTTTTGGTGGACAATGTTCTCCATGGAACAGCAATGTGCCCTTGTGGCCGGAAAGGCCAATGGTCTCCTGGGGTGCATAAAGAAAAGTGTGTCCAGTAGGGTGAGGGAGGTTCTGCTCCCCCTCTACTCTGCACTACTGAGACCACGTCTGGAGTGTTGTGTCCAGTTCTGGGCTCCCCAGTTCAAGAGGGACAGGGAAATAGTAGAGAGAGTCCAGCAGAGGCCATGATGCTGAGGAAGACACTGGAACATCTCTCTGCTGAGGAAAGGCTGAGAGCCCTGGGGCTCTTTAGCTTGGAGAAGAGAAGACCAAGGGGATCTTATGAATCTTTACAAATATCTGCAGGGTGGGTGCCAGTCTCTTTTCAGTGGTGCCCTGGGATAGGAAGAGAGGTGATGGTCACAAGCTGAAACACAGCAAGTTCCAGCTCAACCCGAGGAGAAACTTCTTCCCTTTGAGAGTGACAAAGCCTGGAACAGGCTGCCCAGAGAGGTTGTGGAGTCTCCTTCTCTGGAGACTTTCCAGACCTGCCTGGATCTGTTTCTGTGTGGCCTGCCCTGGGTGACCCTGTTCTGGCAGGGGGGGGTTGGACTTGATTCCTTCCAACCTCTGCCATTCTATGATTCTGGCAGAGTATAAAGAAGAGAAAAAGAAACAGCACCTTATGCCAATGTAAAAAACATTGCTCAGTGGTTTTCGTTGGCATATAAAATCTCTGTGCCATAGTATAAGATAAAGCAAAATGAACTCTGGTAAGAAGATGACCAAGTAGTGTAGGAGGAGATGCCAAGCTCTAGCCTTTTAATCAGTTAAAGGCCTAGAGTTCATATTCCAGTTAAAAATAAAGATGCAATATTAGCACCAGAGATAGGGTAAAAATTAGTACAGAGGTAATTGTCAATCATCTTACCAAACTTAGCAGGATTTTTGCTTAGCAATAGAAGATGCAAGAACATATTCCTGAACCTTCAGTAACTGTGACAGCAAGAAATAAAGGCAGTGCACAGGTCAAAGAGGGATGGGGAGAGTGGAACCAGAGTGCAGGAAGGCTTCTCCTCTGTTGGATGTAACCAACACACAATACTGTGAATGTAGATATTTCTTTCCTGTGTAAATGTCTTGCCTTGATATTTTCCACAATAAACATTATTTTCCTTTCCCCTTAATAGTTTTTCCTCATTTTAGATGCAAACTCATGCTCTGCAAGATTTCCTTCTTGCCACAGAAGGGTGCTAAGGGAAAATGGTTGGCTTTTCTCAGCTTTTGAGTATCTAGATGAAGCGATGTTTATTAATTTCAGAAGCATCTCTTGTTATCAGAATCCACCCACCTCTGCTTCCAACAGTACCTGTCAGAACGCTTACGTAAAATTAGCTCAGATTATCGCAGTCAGCGTCTTGCTGATTCCCACTGCAACAAGTTTTCCGTTTACTAATAGCAATACCACTAGACAGCAGTCGGACTAGTTAGCTAGAGAGAGGCAGATTTTTCTGCCGTTTCATTGCCATGCACAGATGGGAAACGAGAAGAAACCCGGTTTAGCTTTTAAACATGACAGTGAAGCTGAAGTTGCTTTTCGACTTAAATTGACTGTACCCCCTTTATGTATTCTGCAAAGTGATGTGACTGCTTCCACATTACTCAGTAATATATTCTGTGCTAATAATGCAATAATCTACAAAAAACTCTCTAGCTTATCATGAAAAAAAAGAAATCAGAAGACAAGCATAATCTAGGAAAGATCTTGTTCTACTAACAACTTCACAAACAGCCACATGTAGGGTTTTTTTTCCAGAAATGACTCAAAAGATCATCTGTTAATCGACTGTCTGGTACAAACCAGCTGCCGTTAGGTAAAACTCATACCAAGGAGCTCCAAAAGGTGACAACATTGAAAACCACCGTGGGCTTTGCTTTGAAACCTTTCTTTCCCTCATGCCTCATGGGCTGGCACAGCTGAGTTTTCCCATTCTTCTCAAATCTTCCCAGTTTAATAGTGCCAGATTTCTGGAGAAATGTACCACTTAATGTCTCCAGTAAAGATCACCTTAAACACTTTCTATTTGCAAAGGTTCCTATGACAGCTGTTTGGCTGAATATATATTTTCAGAAATGGGTATTTATGTTCTTCCACAGCTATTCTAATTCTTCTTTTGCTTCACGTATCATACCTAAAATAAGAATTTTAGAATTAAGAATTAGAGATTAGAAAGTAAGAATTTAGACTTATGAAATTCAAAGTACGAATTCCAAATTTGCAATGTGATTTGCTAGTTAATTTATCAGGACCATTCTGTTTCATCTTCTGTCGGGTAACTTCTACCTTCAGTCTTTAATTGACTGCAGTTTTATTTGCTGAACCTTTTTCATCTTATCTTAACTGACTGTGCTGTGGCACCTCCTTTTGAAACACCAAGCAGAAAAGACAAAGTGTTTTCATAGGTTTCTGAGGCCACGCTGGTTCTCCAGCCCAGCATCTCGTGTGAGGTAGAGCACAGACATTTACAGTCTACCTCAATTTTGAGTTATTAAGTCTGCAGCTCAGTCACTTGTGGTTGAGCTAGAACATGTCTTCTAGGAAGTTTTCCAATTTTAAAGACATCAAGTGACAAAAATTATCCCACATCTCATGTGTAATATCCAAATGTTAGATTGTTCTAACATCTAAATTATGTGCAATGTTAAAAATGTGCACCTCATTGCTGATACAGCTTTTTCAGCCTCAGTTTATAGACGAGCAACCATTTTATGCCTATATCTATCCTGTGATTAAAAGGATTTCTAGAACTGTCTATCTTCTCCGATTTATTTTGTGGGCTCTAATGCAGACTGAAATAGGTAGTATACAGGAACTGACTGGATGGTCCCGCTCAAAGAGATGCAGTTAACAGCTCAGTTGTCCAAGTGGAGACCAGTGACGACTCATGCTCCTTAGGGATCAGTTCTGGGAGCAGTGCTGTTTAACATCTTTGTTGGTGACATGGGCGGTGGGATTGAGGGAACCCTCAGCAAGACTGTGGGTGACACCAAGCTGTGTGGTGAGGTCAACATGCTGGAGGGAAAAGGTGGCATCCAGAGGGACCAGGACAGGCTGAAGAGGTGGGCCCGTGTGAACCTCATGAGGTTAAACAAGACCAAGTGCAGGGGCCTGCACCTGGGTCAGGGCAATCCCAAGCACAAATAAAAGCTGGGTGGGGAGGGAGGATTGAGGCCCATCCTGAGGAGGAAGACTTAAGGTTGCTAGTTGAAATGTGGTCATCAGGCCAAAGAAGTGTGGTTCTGCTCTTGTGAGACCCCCCTCCTGGGGTACTGTGGTCCAGCTCTGGAGTCTACAGGATGAGAAGGACATGAGCTTTTTGGAGCAGGTCCAGAGGAGGGTTGTGAAGATGATCTGAGAGCTGGAACACCTGTCCTGTGAGGATGAGAGAGGTGGGTTTGTTCAGCCTGGAGAAGAGGGGAGACCTTATTGTGGCCTTCCATTATCTGAAGGGGGTCTATAAGAAAGCTGGGGAGGGACTTTTTACAGGGCCTTGGAATGATGGTATGAGGGGTAATGGCTTCAAGCTGGAATAAGGTAGATTTAGACTGGAAATTAGGAAGGAGTTCCTCCCTGTGAGGGTGGTGAGACACTCAACAGGCTGCCCAGAGATGTTGTGGATGCTCCATCACTGGATGTGATTCTATGATTCTGTAACTGAAAAATAAATAAAAAAATTAAAAGGTAATTGGAATCCTCACTGCTCAAGTAGGAATTTCTGTAGGAAATCTCCCATACCACCAGATACTTAAAGGTTGGTCAGTCCAGAGCATGATTAAATTACTAACTCTGCTTCCTTCATCTTCCTCATCTTGTTGTGGGCATCTTGGGAAGTGTTCTCAGGTCTCCAATGCGTAAGCTGGATTTGCTGGCCGGCCCTTGTAAGCACAGAAGGAAGATCAGGGTAGCAGAACTACAGGCTGCAAGGAACAGGCAGCGAGGGAAATTACCCAACACCTCATGAAAAGTCTTTTTTTAATTTTATTTTTTTTATTTATTATTTTCCTTAGTAGCTTGGCAACATGTCATTCTCTAGACTCCTGAACCCTGTCATCTAAATTATGTTAGGATTCAAGCAGTTAGCAGACAGGAGAGATTAGTCATCCTCAGATCCCCAGCAACACCATTTTGGAGAGAGGGAGAGTGGTTCCCATCCGACCCCGCACTGTTTACATTGGGGTAGCAGCAGGGAAGAACATGGGAAAGTCAGATATGAGTGGCACTTCAGAAGAAAATTGAAAACATTTGTCAACACTGTGACCTACTACGTAATAGTTCAGGAGCAGTGCTCAGCGCTGTCTCGCAGATGCCCTTCAGTAGGATGAACTGGAGCATCACGGTCTAGTTAGCGGGAGACAGTCTGTTGCTCTATTTGAGCTGGATTCCCACTTCACCATGGTGACCAAGAGAGCTATATCTGATCTGCTATTCTGGCAAGGGCCTCCATCATTTTTCTGTCTTCTCATCGCAAGCCTCCTCATCAGAGTTTTCCAAGAAACCTCAATCACTCTACCTGACAGAGTCAGACTTCTTTCCAGCAAATGAACACAAGGATCCGACAGGGTCTTTGGGGAAATATGTTCTTCCCTTCCGGAAGGTTTCCAAAGGGCAGGCTACCTCAGCAAACCCCCTCGAGGATGGAGACTACCAGTAGCTGACCCAAGGTCGTTTTTTTTCTATTTCTGTATGTTGACAGTAAAATAGTCTGCTACAGGGATGGGTGAAGGTGTGGCCTTTCAGTACTTGAAGTGAGCCTGTCAGAAAGTTGGGGACAGACTTTTGAGCAGGGCCTGGTGTGACAGGACAAGGGGTGATGTTTTTAAGAGGGAAGATTCAGACTGGAGAGAAGGAAGATATTTTTTATGCTGAGAGTGCACACCTGGCCCAGGCTGCCCAGAGAGGTGGTCAATGCCCCATCCCTGGACACATTCCAGGTGAGGTTGGATGGGGCACTGAGCAACCTGTTCTAGTTGCAGATGTGTCCCCTCAGTGCAGGGGGTTGGGCTAGAAGACCTTTAAAGATCCCTTCCAATCCAAACCATTCTCTGGTTCTGTGGTGCCATTTCATTATGCATTTGAGTACCACCTTTACAGAGGGGGAATTTTATCAATGCTTATCAGTATCTAAAGGGTGGGTGTCAGGAAGATGGGGCCAGGCTCTTCTCAGTGGTGTCCAGCGACAAGACTAGAGGCAATGGCCATAAACTGGAAAACGGGAGGTTCAGCCTCAACATGAGGAAATACTTCTTCACTGTGAGGGTAACAGAGCACTGGAACAGGCTGCCCAGAGAGGTGGTGGTGGAATCTCAGTCTCTGGAGACTTTCAAAAGCTGCTTGGACTTGCTCTTGTGTGATCTCCTCTCGGCAATCCAGCTCTGGCAGGGATGGTTGGACTGGATGATCTTGAGAGGTCCCTTCCAACCCCTACCATTCTGTGTAATACATACCAGATAATTTTGAAGTCACCACCTCCAGCACTCTGAGGCTAAGAGGGAGCAATGTTGCCTATAGCTAAGACAACCCAGTCTTCGAGGTGCCATAAGAGTCATCCAAGCCCCAGTGCTATTGTTCCTGCTGCTGTGTTTTGTCTGGACAGCCTAAACTCTTTATAAACAGGAAACTGCAGACTTCAGATGATTTCTCTGCTTGAATAGAGATTGGTACAAGTATTTGAGATCTCTGACCTTCTTAGGAACAAAACTCATTGATATGAATATTTGTCAGCAATGAAACTCTTGTGACTAATTAAGGAAATGCATGGACTTGCATATGGATTAATGAGTGTGTTTAGGCTACAGGTCTTGCTCCAGGAGCTACAAATAGCAATCTATTACTTGGTCTTTAAGCTGCTAGCAGTTGTCCTTCTTTCCTGAAACTCTTCTCCTCAAAAAAAACCCCAAACAGAACTATATTTTGTGCAATGGTCCCAGAGATAACTGGTTGACCCAGACTGTATTTGTTTGCATGAGACATCTTTATGGCACTCTAGGGTAAAACCAGAGTTTGGAAACCAGAACATCTACCCTCAGACAAATCTGCTGAACCACAAAGTCTTATTTCCTGACTTCCAGGTATTTCTTCTGGACTAGCTGCAGTAACGCTTGCACATCATTCTGAGTCATTCTTTGTGCATATGTGCACGTTACATCCATTTTCTCTTGCACTGACAGGACATTGCCAAACGATTTAGTTTAGACAGAGCTGGCTCTTCAGCATCATCTTTCACACACAGATTTCAGCGTGCTGAAAGCTGAATTCTGATTTACAACCTTTTTGGAATTTGTTTTTCACTGAGGTTTATGCCAAAGATGTTTTATTCATATAAAACAAATGCCTGGCATTTGTTTCATTAAGATATTAAACTTGTGCTCTGTTTCCTCTGCCAAAGATACTGGCCAGGTAAAGGATTGCCAGGCCAGGCTCGGGCACGGCTAAGGGACTCGGAAACTGGCGTGCGAGTTCATCTTTTGCAGCTCTGACTAGGCAAGCCCTGTTCAGAGCCCTGATTCAGTGGCAATTAAATAAACCAGAAAAGCACCCAACCCCACCCTTTGCAGCTGGAGCTTTGTCTGAATGTGATAAGAGATCATTAATTTCCAATTTGACCTCAGCCTATAATGTTTGAGTGGCCTCTTTGTTCTCATAGTGATGTTACAAGCAAGGTCTGAGTCAAGGGAAAGGAAATATTAAAATAGTCATAAAAACCTCTTTAGTCTTGTGGTCTCACTCCTCCTAACTTTACCGTGCACACCTTATCCATCGGACCATCACGGCTCCATAGCATGGATTTCCTCTTGGTTACTGCTTCTTTCCCAGAACAAACAACACTGGTGACCAGTTGGGCAAGGGTAATAATGAACATTGAAGCGCTGCAGCAAAAACATGTCGTGAACAAACCAGCAGGGCAAAGTTTATTTATATCAAATGTCTGAGTGTAACGTTTGTGACAATTTACAGGCAGAATAAAAGCTGAAATTCACTGATTAAAGTGTTCACTGTGAATAGCTCGTACAGCTCTGAATTCAAAGACGTAGTTGAAGAAATTGTTATTACAATCCACTGCAAAAAGAGCTATTGTGAACCTATGGGCACATCAACAGCTGTCTATGGAAAATTATTATTATTAGAGAATAGAAAATGTCCTATTTTTAACAGATAATCCCAGAATCTGGGTTGAATTAGAATGAAGGAGAGCCCATCTTTCACATCCTTTTTCATTCAAGCATTTGGCAAGCCCAGGCTTCACAGAATGTAATTTAGGATGTTTAAATTGCTGTTTTTTACTGGTGGTTTCTCATTGTAACACCTCAAATACTTCAGCAGAGGACCCCTAATTTACATCCTGAGGTGTAAATTTAGGTTTCCTCACACTATTTGTGTAAAACATCTCTAGAATGCTATATGGAGCTTGCAGGGTTACTCTCTGTAGCCCCATGGTTGTGTTGCACATTGGGGAGGGTGATGGGGACACACACACACAGAGTCAGTCAAGTCAGGAAAGGTTTGAACTTAAAGGAAAGAAAAAAAATCTGGAAAGTGGTGGCATAATGACTGCTTGACAAAATACATTAAAAAAAAAAGGTTTCTGCTACCTGGCAAATTATAGGACTTTTAAGACTTCCTTTCCTGAACATGCAGGTTTAAGTAATTGACCTCAAGGAATATTTTCCCTATAGACCCAAATTACTTTATGAATGTTTAAGGGTATTGGAAAGTGTGGTGGTTATGCTACTTAACGAGATGTTTGGTGACTTCCTATCAGAGCTAAGCACAGAAACTAAAGTAAGTTTGGTTTTTTTTTTGATGCTGCAAGTCCTATTAGACTTGTAGGTATATGTAACCTTTCTGGAAAATAAATAAATGTTAGGTGTGGCTTTGATTAAATTTTGTCTTCCTGATGATGTATGTTTAGGTGATTAGGGAAAAGAAGTGATATTACCTAGGTTCCACCACATTATGTGACCTACGTGAAGAGCTCAGGCACATCAGGCAGAAACTGAGACCTGAAAACACTTCATAAATACCCAGGTGGGGAGCAAAAAAAAAAATAAAACAAAAAAGGGAAATACTTCTACAAATTGTGGTCTTGAGCAAATTTTCTGCCGGTCAGTGGGCAATGCTGAAACTTGAACCCTGAGCTGATTTCAAGTATTTTTTTGCACTTCTCAGCTCTGGTATTAATCTGCAGCAGAGCGTCAGGGAGCTGGTCCCTGTGTGCTGGAGTGATTGTTGCTGAGCTGATGGATGGAACTGCAAATATTGTGAAGAGTTCTTCCAGATCTGCACTTTGTATTGCAGCTGTTAATATTGTTTTTCTTTCTTTGTTTTCTTATCCAAGTTTTAGTTGCCTGAATGACATATTAATTAACCAAATTCAGAACTGGTTAATTCAACAACTGGAAGGCTTATATTTATCATTGTTCGGTACTGCTACCCAAATGTCAGCTCTCAGTTTGAAAAATTCCTCTGAACTGGTAAACCAGAGAATAATAAAGATACTATAATTTTCTTTCACTAAAATAAACAGAATATTTTCTTAGCTAATTGTTTACTTCTTCCTCCTGTCACTTCTTTCCTTTCATCCTTATTTTTCTTGTTTTCCTTTATTCACATTTCATCTCTTGAACTCCTTATCTCTCTAATCCCTTATCCTTTATGTTCTTGTTTTATCTCTCATTCCACCATTTTATTCCCTGTTTCCTAAGCCTATCTCCCTTTCCAAGCTAGGCTCCCCAGGCTTAAAATGCCCTCTGAACCCTCCTTCCCTTTCCCCCAGTTCTCTACCTTTCTCTTCTCTTTCATTTTTCCTTACAGCAATCTCTGCAGAACAATACTAGAAGTTGAGCTGGCAAGCTGACAAAAAAAAAACAAAACAGTTGGAAAGAAAAGTTTACTCAAAGACAGGCTTATTTCTTTAAAAAAAAAAAATCTATAGGGAGGTGTTGCCAAATCATCTGCTTTTTCAGATGTGAAACTTTTAGCAAGACTCTCTGCAGCACTGATGTGATCGAAGGAGCAGGAAACACTATCAGGTCGCCAGATGACTTGAGGATGGTGAGGTGGGATTCTTAAGTGCACGTGATAGCAGTAATTCAGGATATTATTCCTCATGTAAAAATAGCTATGTAAAATTAACACAAAGGCTTTGGTATAAAAAGATAAAAGCCAGGAAACTCAGAGGCTGAGCCGCTCTTTTTATCTAGTTTCATTTTGGTTAGGGGATTGCAGGGAAACAGCAGAAGAGATAGAGTGTTTACATTAAGGCATCTGGTCCAAGGTGCAGTCGTGACAAAAGGTTCTTGTATTCCTGCTTGTCAAGTGGGTGAGAAGAGGACCTGGCTGTAGAGGAGATGATCTTAGGCTGGGGACACACGGGAAGAGATGGGAAAGGTGAAAGGCAAGCCTGGAGCAAGTCAGGCAGTGTCAGTCACCTACAGACGGGCAGGCTGGATGTTGGATGGCGGGTCTATCAACAAGAGAAAAGTCCAGCTGTGATTTGCAGAAGAGTATGTTTGTTACTGGGGGGTAAACCACAAGCTTTGCATTATATAGTCTTAACTTTTTAAAAGCTTCAGGAAATGTTCTTTACCTGTTCAATTCAGTGAAGCCGAAGCAGCTTCAGTTGGCAAATATCTATTAGATTGCATTGATGTATTCTGGATTTGAATTTCACTCCTGGAAATTAAACGGTGCTGTAAAGAGAGCTGTAGATGGAATTTCTACTCCCATCTCCACTAGCTGAGCTGGTGACCCTGAGGCTTGACTTGCATTCCTAATAGCACAGACCTTCTTTTGTAAGAATTCCTGAGCACCTGTAGGTTACGCATTCAATTAGCATCCATATCCTGAACCGAGCCGAGTTGCACAAGCTTTGAAAAAAGTAACAACCAAATGGCTAATTAGGTCAAATTTGGGGCGTATCAAACTTGACAGTGTCTGGCTTACATCACCATGGATTTACATAATGGAACTTAACGTCGCTGAAGTCTGTTGTGTCAATTCTGATGACTCTATGGAAGGCTTTTTCCATAATTTCCTTTAAAACATAACCTATTCACTCAGAAGAATATCTTCTCGATAACTTTTCCCCCTGTCCTGTAGCGTGCAGGGCCTATCGCCGCTCATTACCTGGGCTACTAACACAGTAGCATTTCCATCAGTTATCTTACTTTTCAGAACTGAGTAATCAACGTCAGCAACCAATTGTTTAACAAATTTCCTTTTCAAAACCAAAGCTGTTTTTTCAACTGCAAAAGCCTGGGAGAGATGGCAAAATCCATGAGGACTCAAGGTAAATGCCTCTCGTAGTCTTTTCCAGAGATGCTAACTATCAGTGAGTAATTAAAAAACCCCAACCAAACAAAGCAACAAATTCTTAAGTTAATATAACTTTATATTCTTACTGTGGCTTCCTCTGTCTTCTAGCAGCCCATCCTGTACATCAAAGGTCACAAAGAACACAATGAGTCACTATCAAACCCCAAAGAATGCTTCGTGAACAATTACTATACATAAATTGCAGCCTGGTATTTCGTTTCTGTGCCAACTCACAGTAATACAGCCCATTTCCTTTTCATTATTTTTTTTTTTCTTTTCCCTGCAGCTTTTGTCCATAATAGCAAACAGCTTTGTTAATCTGCTCACAGAGCTTGAATTTATTTTTTGGGGATATATTTATACCTTTGCCTTTTTGAGAAGTGGGTAGCAGGGGTAGGAATTCTTTTGCTCTTTAGGCTACATTTCTTTGGCATCAGAGCCCACAACAGCTCTGTAACACTGCCAGGCTCTGTAGACAAAAACATCATTAGGGATACTGAAGGGTCCCCTCTGAAACCCAGAATCAAGGTGCCCCCCAGAGAGGAGTCAACCGTACATTAGCTCACGCCTAGCAGAGCAACTGAGTGCCATGCAGCTGTGGAACCTGTGCAGATCCCTTACCATGGGCCATTGCTAAGAGGACTGGCCTCAGGATGCATTCACCCAGTTGAGAGGCAAACAAGGTACCTTGCACACTTTTAATACCATGCGTGTGATATGAAGTAGGCCTTCTGTTTGGAGTTGAAAGCATCTTAGCGATTGTCAACCTCGGTTTTCATAGAATCAGATCTGTTTTGGCTGGAAGAGACCTTTCAGATCATCAAGTCCAACCCTTAACCCAGCACTGCCATGGCATCACAGCTCCACGGTTTTGAAACCCCTCCAGGGATCATGGGGACTGCACCACTGCCATGGGCAGCTTGGGCCAGCCCTGGACAACCCTCATGGGGAAGAAATTGTTCCTTGTGTCCAACCTAAACCTTTTCCCCTGCTGCAGCCAGAGGCCCTTTCTTGTCCTATCGCTTTTTCCTTGGGAGGAGAGACTGACCCCAGCTGGCTCCAACCTCCTGTCAGGAAGTTGTCTAGAGTGAGAAGGTTTCCCCTGAGCCTCCTTTTCTCCAGGCTAAACAATTCTCTCAGTCACTCCTCATTCATCCTGCAGTCTCCCAGTTTTCCCACTTTTGGCAATACCTTGTGTCCATAACTCTTGCTGCAATCCCTTGAAAGAGAAGCAGAGATGCTTATTCCCTTGTATAGTTTAGTATCTGAGAAAAATAAAAACCCAACTCAACAAACCAACCCTTTAAAACTTTTGCTGAATAACTATCATGAGGACAACTAGAAGAAAACCATTTTTCAGAGGGCACGATTCACATGTGTGCGCACGTGCACATGAAGGCAAACCTAGATTTATGTTGTCATCGTGTTACTACCTATGCACTCACTTTCTGCATACTGGTCAGTTTTTAAGTAGACTTCTGGTTAATATTTATTGCCTTCAACAAGCAGTCTTATGGACTAGAAGGTTGTGATGACAAGTAGCAACAACTGGCATTCTCTCAACAATTCCACAATAAGAAAAGAGGGAAGTAAGATAATATCGGCCAGCTTCCTTCTGAAGAGGTTTGGTTAAATCAGAATTCTTTGGTTTAGAAAATTCAAAAGCAAAAATACCTCAGACTACTACTCTACCTAGCATGGGAGGAAGATAGTAGATATTTTTAATGTTCTTAAAATAATCACAACCTATTGTACCCAGCTTGGGTAAAAGGTATGTTGAATTAAAATGCTTTTTGGGTTTTTTTTTCTCCCCTGTAGTGGGAGAACTGTTCAAAGACCCTTTGCACAGGTTCATGGTGACACGTGTTTGAGGGATGTACATAAGGCTCATCTGGCTATGTGCTGAAACACGGGACTCACAGGCAGGGCCAGGGCTTGAATTTGTCTTCAATAACATCACCATCAACTCCTGACATGAAGAGGACTCTAAGAAGGGTAATGACTGTCCTTACAATACACTTGGCAAGTTGGGAGCCTAAATTTTAACTATTTACTCCATCATTAACTTTACGTGTAAACTCGCACGCATTTACCCACGCAGTTCCCAGGTTTCAATCTGTAAAAAGGAGACGGTAGCACTTACATATCTTTGGGGATTAAGATCTAATCCTGGCCAGGCTCCAGGCTGGCAACATTTTATACTCAGAAAAAGCACCACTACAACATGGTGAACAGGCATAAGCACCGACAGGTCCTCACAAGGTCACGATATATTTTTAAAATGTTATTCTGGGGGAAAAATATTAGCATGTAAATCTTATAGATCGCTAATTATTAATACAAATGAAGTGTATTTAGCACCCTTGAGTGAAAGCTGCTATAGAAGACTAATTCATAAATCTTTTGAGAGCCAAATAGCAACAAAGTATTTGTAGTTTTTGTACGGTCTTGGGTGATTAATTCTGCAAACTTGCATATACACATTTAATCTCCAGTTTGCATATGCTTATACCTATCTGCAAATTACAAGTTGCATAAGCGCTGTACAATTTACATACATCTAAACAAAGGACTCATTTCTGCAGAAGGAACTTTCAGAAATGTGACCTCTTCTAAGTTATACCAGGAAAATATAGAAAACTTGCTGTCACTTAGGATGTAGAGCAAAAAGAGTGATGAAAGTGCTTGCTTGTGATTGAGAAAACAATACATTCTTCAGTCCTTCCACGCAAAGAAAAGTCTCTCTGCGTTTTCTTCTTTTTAATTTTCCTTCTTCTCATGCTAACTGAATGTGGGTGGGAAACAGTAGGAATAGAAAGGGTCATGTTTGCTCCTCAAAATTTGAAGCCGGTGTTTTTTTTCCTTTGCCACAGATGCTCCGTGCTCATCAGTTGCCGTGTACTTTTGAGAGAGAAAAAGAGAGAGAGAAATTGCCAATAACACTGGTAACCTTAAGTACAGGCATGCATAAAAATTTGCTGAAAATTGGGTTGTGGTACATGTTCTTATTTTAGATTTGCCCTTGTTAACGTCTTTTTAATAAACAGGTGCATACACTTCCCCAAGCTGTCACTGTTGTTTACCCAGTCTGCACACTTTATAATCTACTAATGGAATAGACCCAATCGTTTTAAGGATCTGAGCTTTAATAAAGGCAGAATCTAGAAGTTTTCAGGAAAATACTTTTCTGGTAATATAGTTCTGCTGGATTTAAGCTTCACAAGGTTTGCTTTTAAGGATTAAAAAAAAAAAAGGTAAAAAAAAAAGTAGTACCATTTCACTTCTAATTTCAGCACAAGGTAACAGGGAGTTTCATACCTGTTTCACGTAAGATTAGTGACTGAAGTGGGCTGGAGAGAAGAGAAGGGAAATGAAAAGGTGTAAGAAAGGTGAAAAAGGTTTTTCTGGTGGAGCTTGAAGCGAGGAGGATGATCCCTGCTGAATTCCTGGATCACTGTGATGTACACTCAGGCCTAGCTTCACTAGCTCAGTGAAACTGCCACCGTGGAAGTTTCATTCCTTTCTTCACCTCTTGACCCAGGGCAGAAGAGCTCATCACAAGACAGAGGAAACACTATTTTTGATTCCCACCACGCAGGGAAAGATTTTCAACCAAAATCTCCCACTTCTTTGTCAAAAGCTTGACCTGTTAGGCTGCAAAGCCAACCATAGCCTTGTTCACTTGCAGAAGGGGCAGCTACAGAAGGATGTCCTTGTAAAAGGAGTTTCCATGGTGAATGTCAAAGGGATGGAGGAGCTTCCCCTACATGCTGCAGTCTTCCATTGTAACCACAGTCTCACAAGTAATTTAAAGAATCCCCTCAACTGTTTGACGTCATCACTCCCTCAAGACTACTTGGTCGGACACAGTTGTGCTGATGCAATGAGCGTGTTGACTAAACTTGGGGTAGGTATTTCATGTCTGCACAGAGCATAAACTCTCCCCAGGCATTCCGTGGAAGGTCTAAATAAATATCTAACTTTCATTCAGGATCCCACTGAGGGGACTAATATTTACTGCTGTGGTGCAGGTCTCAACTTTAAGGAGTACAAATCTGATTTATTGGGTCCATTCCATGGTTGAGAGCAATGGCTTTCAAGAAACTAATAGTTACAGTCAATTTATTACAGAGATTAATACGTAAATAATTACTTTGCTTTTGAAATAGGTAAATAAGTTAAAGGTACATAATTAACTGTAGTTTCCTCTCAAGCACCGTTAGATTGCATCTCTGGAGATCTGATTGTAAATGGCAAACCATGGGAAGGGTTTCTGCATGTAGTTCTTCACTGAAGGTGTCCGGTCGATAGCCCCGGGGAATGTAATCTAACATTTATCTCCAGAGAAGTTAGGGGAATGAAAGGAGCAAAATATCTTTTCCCCGTCTCATTGAAGATATCACCATTCTTCAGGGTTGGATGGGTAATTCCACACCTCCAGGTTTCACCTTCACCTAGATACCACCTGTAGAGTAGCAATGGAGAAATATCTACAATGTGTAAAATTCTTCCACCGCATATTTGACTGGAAAAGCTGATATGTTAAACAAAAACTACTTGTGTTGCTATCACAAGAGGCACATTTCTAGCTGTCACCAACTTGGTTTGGGCTCAAGCTTATAGCCTACATGTGAGAAATCAACCTTGATATACACCCAAAGATCTCCAGCTGTTACCAGGCTGGTTTAACCCAGAGCTTCACATGACTTCTTGTGGTTATGAGCTGTGTGGTGCCTGGCTAGGTGAGGAACCCTCGAGAAGACTGCTGGCCTGAGTCGCAGTGCTCCACAAGGAACCACGCTCACGGCGCCTGCTTCACCTCTAGCACTATTCCTTCTGGGAAAAAGGCAAAAACAAAAAGGAAAACCGTTACAGCAGCAAGACCGGGTGCAGGACAGATAGAGTGATTTGCCATGAAAAAAGTTAAGAGGGGCTCATTAAGGGCAAAGTTATTAGGCCAAGCAAACAGTTAATCCCTGTCACACAGAGGTAACAGAGTTGCCAGCCTTGAACTCCAAATTAAAGGCACTCTCTGAGCACCAGAGAAGTGACTCTTTTTTGCAGCTTCCTCAGTACCATCCGTCTACCATAATGCTGTGGTCTTTTTCTTTCTTTAAATTCTGGGCTCCAACTAATTACTGGCAGGAAGTGCCTATTTTTATGCCATTAGTATGCAAATGAGTGAGAAGTAGAAAAATATTCTAAAGGAACTGTTACAATATCTGTCCACAGATTACTGGCCAATTAGAACATGGGATTAGGGCTGCGGGACCCCAAAAGAGTATGGCCAAAGTCTTTCTGCTTGGGTGCCTCAAGTGTAATTTCAATGGGAACTGTATATACATGGCCCTTCTCCTTGAAAAAAAGGGGGAAAAAAAAAAAGTTCAAGCCTAAATTGCCTGCTTACAAATGAGCACTTTTTCGCTTGAAAAATGAATGCCTTCACTTCCTCGCCTCAATTTTTCTATCCATAAATTGGGGATAAAACATCCTGTTTGTCTGCGTTTCAGCACACGCCGGGGGCAAATTATTCAGCTGGACTGAAGGTCTCCTCATCTCACACCCTGTCTGACAATGTCTGAAAGACGGTATTTTCTATTTATAAAATTATTTACGATTTGACTGATAAATTTGAATAGATTTTCAGGTCTTGCCACTGCTGCAGAGGAAGAACTTGTGAGTCTTGTGAAATTTTGGTGCTTCCATGGCTCGATGGTGTCAGGAATTCAAAGGTGTGGGAGAGGGGAAAACTATTGGAAAACAACTTTCCTAGGCTTTTTGAACCTAGAAAATTGTGAAACAAAATGCTGTATTATCCTAAGGGTATTTCTCATGCAAATCAGCCTTCTCGTCACTCTTTCATAACGAGTAACTAGTCGGTGTAGGAAAAAATACATATTCCTTAAGTTACTGGACTT
Source organism: Chloroceryle amazona (assembly GCA_027560015.1). Classification (NCBI taxonomy): domain Eukaryota; kingdom Metazoa; phylum Chordata; class Aves; order Coraciiformes; family Cerylidae; genus Chloroceryle; species Chloroceryle amazona. The sequence goes on from JANHFX010008925.1 coordinate 43,750, forward strand.
GATTCTTCTTCTCACAGCTGTACTCTTCGGAAAGTTTGCTTTATTAATCTGTCAGCTACTTCTCTTTTTTAGTACCTATTCAAAAAAATAAAATATGGTTTACATCTCCATACCAAAGCTAACATCACGCTAACTTGAGTCAGCATGACAAACATTCCTCCTCTGAAAAGCTTTCCTGGGGAGGTTTGTTATTCCCTGTGGTCGAAGAAGAGAGCCAGGTGGTGACACTAACACCTGCCTGGCCTCTCCCAGGAGTTACACCACCTGAAAAGGTTTATCAGGGAAAAAACCCACACACCTCCTACTCATATATAACTGATAACAGCCCCCATTTTCTCTCCTTTCGGCTGCTTCTCTCAGGAAGAAAAAATACGTGGTTTTTTTCCTTTGTTTGTTTTGTTTATTTAGTCCACCTGGTGTGTAGCTCCTTGTTATTTATTCCTCCCATCCATCTCTGCTCCCTAAACTCTTCTAAACGCTCTCATCGCTTGCTCTGCAGCTACCACAGGACAAACGGTTTGTTTCCATTTCCACTACTCTGCTCAGGCTTTTTTTATCTTTTTTTTATTTTTTTATTCCCTGGTCCAGCAGCCGGGCCCCGGACGGCGGCCGAGCTCCCGCAGGC